>RHKH01000016.1:382415-405371 GCA_009829795.1 Lasiodiplodia gonubiensis | reverse complement strand
GGGGGGGGGGGCGCCGAGAATATAGGTGCCTTCCGAAGGTAGAGTAAATTCTCCCCCATGAAAGCATGGATAAGCGGATTTCCAAGGGTGTCACATGCACTGAGCGGGCGGTCGCCGAATTTGTAGGCATATAAACGCGACTTCCGCCTCCCGCCCTCCACGACACTTCATCAACCAACTCCAGCCACAACCCCCAATTCCTTTCTGACACGGCCCCTTAACCGCACCATCCAACGAACTTCCAGCCCAAGCATCTACGCAACCATGCCCATCAGCTGGACCGCCGAGGTTGATCAACGCGCAAGTCCGCCCGCGCATCCCCCAAACCGCTACCGTCCGCTAACGCAACGCTCCGCAGCTCTTCCAATCCACCATGGATGTCTGCGGCATCACTATCAGTGCGCGTCAGTACGACGAGATCGCCGAGCACATGGGCGAAGGTAGTGAAAACCTCCCTCCCTCCCTCCCTCCCCCATACTTCACTTCTGCCTCTTTGCTCATATAGTCATCACCACGCGCAGGATTCACTGCTGAAGCGCTTAAGCATCGCTTCAGGAAGATCAAGGCCCAGGCCGGCGCCGGTGGCAAGAGTGGCAGCGCGTCCCCACGCAAAGCCGGCGCCGCCACCACGCCCAAGACCAACAACAAGACGGGTGCTTCCAAGCCCAGCGGCGGCAACAAGACCCCGCGTTCCTCCGCTCGCAAGCGCAATGTCCAGAGCTACGCTGAACCCGTCACCGACGAGGACGATGCCGATGACGAGGATGAGAAGACGCCAGAGTCTCCCACGAAGAAGGTCAAGCAGGAGCCGAAGGAGGTCGAAGGCAATGACTCCGGCACCGGCTCGTACTTTGACCAGCCCGAGCAGGTCTAGATGTCCTCGACCATCGTTGGATAATTCTTTCTTGTACGGGTGAGCGTACTATCAAGGCGTTATCGGAGAAATTCTTTACAGGTGCTTCTATCAAAGGGATGAATGTTGATCCAGCTGCTGCTATTTTAGTGCTTGGAGAGCAGATGGCGAAAGGCCCCATTGATCATCAAAGACAAACAGCAGTAGTTTTAGAATTTGGTGTCTACCAAGACCGATAATGCCATGACTGCTCTGTAAGAAATCTCACTTCTGAATCCCCGCACCTGAGCTATGAACTTTTTTCCTTTCGCCATGACAACGCACGCGAAATGATTACCACCAGCCCACCACGATGTCTTCTCCTCGCGGCCACCCCTTCAAACGGCCTCGTCTTCGTCCTGAAGGTAGAAGAAGGAACCCTGGTCGATCAGCTGCTCCGCCTCGCCGTCCTCGAGAGCGCTGAGGGCCACGTCGTCCAAGATGGCATTGGCAGCAACGACACCCACGTCTCCTCCATCTCCGGCCACCACCTCGTGTTCGATGTCGAGCTCTTCTTCCTGCTTGACCACGGCCGCCTCCTTCTGCTTGGCCTTCTTGCCCCCCGCCGCCGCCGTCATCGTCTTCGTCTTCTTCGTCGCAGCAGCCTTCAGCTCCTCCGCCTCGTTCTCGGCGGCAATGCCGTCATCATTGTCGTCGTCGTACGTGACTCGCTTGCGACCACCACCGCTGGCGCCACGAGCGCGACTGTTCTTGCTCGGCGTCACCGCCGCGGAACCGCTGTCGCCATTGCCGTCGTAGTCGAGCTCGGGGTTAGCGGCGGCCTTCTTGTTCCTGCCGCCCCTCTTGGTAGTGCTAGCAGGCGTGCTGGCGACGCTGCCGCCGCCGCCGCCGCCGTTGTTGGCGTTCAGCTTGTTGCGCAGCTTCGCGATGCGCTGGCGGAGCGCGTTGGCGGTGACGCCGTTATCCATGATTTTGGCCATGCGTTCGCAGTCGGCGCGGCTGGGCTGGAAGATCTGGATCATGGCGTGGAGGAGTTGCGTCTGCGCGCGCGCGGGTCGCGCGATGTCAGTGCCATGGTTTCTGCTTTCGTTGTTGTGATCGGCGGGGTGAGAGAGAGGGAAGGGTATGCGCGGGTTTGTGAGGATGGAGAGGTGAGATGGGGAGCGAAGGAAGGACTGGGGGTGATGGAGGACACGTACGTTCTGGTCGTCCGCGGACATGGTTGCGGCGGTGTCTTTGGCTGTGGATGGTTTGCTGGGATGGAGTTGTAAAGGTTTGGGTGGTTTGTGTGTGAGTTGAGATGCGGGATCGTCCTTTGTTGGCGGAGTCAGGGTTGGAGCAAGTTGGGTGTGAGGATGGTTGGAGGGACACTGAAGAAGACGCGCAGGATGGCCCATAGAAAATCTGCAGGCAGCAGTGGATATCTACGCTGTTAGGTGGCTGACTGTCGACTAGCAAGTCGCTAACCACTGACTGGACAAGAAACGAATACTTTGGTGTTCACCTCACGCTCCATACATAACGGTGAGGGAGGAAGCTGGTATACGGACTAGGCGATGCTTTAAATGGATAACCTTCTACTATTCCGTCGTCAGCAATGGCAGCAGCAGTAATAAGAAAGTGGTCACCCACCGCCAGCACAGAATGGCGGACGGCTCCGCACACACCCATGTTTCCTTGTCCAGCCAGCACCAAAGAATGTAAGCCACCGGACGGCCACGAAATCACCGAGGTAGAGTTGGCATTCATGTCAAGACGGGATACCTCAACTACCCATCTTTTGTTGCGATCCTAAAGGAACTGACATCGGACGCTTCCTCATCTCCATTCCTGATCAGTTATAGACTAAACTCCGCGCTCTTGCAGGTTGGGCTGAACGAATCGTACTCCAAAAGGGGATCTTGTCAACAACGAAGGACGCCCAACAAGGAATCGAATGGTGCTAGCGCTTTCAATCCAATGCAGAGTGAGGAGAGGGACTGGAAAACAACAAAACCATTAAAAGCAATACACCTAGCTAAACATACATAGACATACACGAACCACTGCAGCGTGAAAACTCGAAAGCTATTCCAAAAACGACAACCACGAAGCGAAATGAAAAGAGACAAGCTGAAAACTACACGCGCACGCAAAAACCAGCAACAACGCAAAAAACCCAAACCACGAAAACATCAGCAGAAAACAACAAAAACCAAAAACAGAGGGCTAGGCGCCGCATCTCCTATCCTTCAGTCGTCCAACGTCGACAGCATGTGTTCGTTTAACCAATCGAAGCCTCCTCCTATCTCCCAGAGACACGGAGCTTCTGCTTCTTCCCGCATATAACGTCCATCCGTACCCTTGTCTCTTGAACCATGTGGCGTGCCATACAGCTTTTAAAAGAGGGGGCAAAACAATAAAAAAAAAGGGTTGCAGTAACACACACACACACCATCATCACCTTTCGACCAGCGAAATGACGACTATTGTGGGGAAGGAGAAAGAGAAAAATGTGAAAATCAGGCCCTATATCAAGAGGCCATCACACAGAGAAAATCGCCCAACAGAGAGAAAAGGCAAAAACGCTCGCTATGCTCGAAACCAGTCGAAAAAAAGCGTGTCGTCTGTACCTGACAAGTGACAACGCCTCAAAGCTCGCTTTTACCTTTCCTTATTGCCTTTGCCGAGACAAAAGCAAGGCTAATCGACCAGGACGATTGAAAAATGGGGGGCTTTGTACCGGGAACAAAAGTATTTACTGGTTACTCTCAAAGAACGCAACCAAGTTCGAGATGCGACCTCTGCGCGGGGCGGCGGCGGCGGGCTTGACGGGAAGAGGAGGCACGTCGCCACAGACGGACGACGGCGCCGAACCACACGTGCAGCCGCTGCCGTTGCTGGTCGGGGTGCTACCGCCGTAGACGGACGTGGCGGCGGTCGAGGCGGAGAAGGCGGTGCTCGCGGAAGAATAGGCGGTCATGCTGCTGGCGTTGCTGAAGCTGCGGAGAGCGCGCGGCGCGCTTGTTGGCGTTGCTGTTGTGTTGTCGGGGAAGAGTTGTTGCGGCTGCCGGATTTGCGGGGGCGATTCAAGCTGAGTAGCACCTGTTGTTGGGCTACGACCTGGCGAAGTTCTTGACGCTTAATTGCATGCAACCACAAAGAGATAGAGTAAAGGAAAACATGAGCGTGCGGTGGGTGAAAGAAGTTTAATAGCGATTAGTGATTGTGGAAGAATAGTGTATCTATCTTACCGAATAACACCGCCCTCAATGCCCGCAGGCGTTTGCGTCATAGTCTCCCCGCTCTGCTCTGGAGTCTCCGCACCCTGCTGCGGCGCGTCCTTGACCTCCTCCTCCGCCGCCTGTTCCTCCTCCGTTGGCTTCTCGGTGATGGGAGCCGCAGGCTCCAGCTTCGGTCCCGAGCCCTCCTCCTTCTTTTCCTCAGTATCCTTATCCGAAACCTTTTCCTTCGCCTTCTCGATACCCTCCACAACCTTTGTCTTTGCCTTCGCGGCAACACCACCGTTCGTCTGCTTCGACTTCACCGACACCGTGCGGCGCGGGGGCGACTTGACATCGTCCTTCTTCTCGTGCGTCTTGCTAGCAGAGGCGGCCGTCGGGCGCATCATGCGGGCAAGGAAGCTGTCATCGGGCGCGCGCGCGCCAACACTGGGCCTGGAGGTGCGGGACTCGGGGCGCTTGGCGGTGCTCTGCGCAGGCAGAGAGGGACGAGAACCGGCCTTCTTCTCGGCTGCCGTCTTGCTGGCGGCAGCAGCCGTGGTCTTGGCTGCGACGGCGGGGGCGCGCGGGGTCGTCATCTTAGGCCTGGCGGCAGGCTTCTTTTCCTCCTTCTCACCATCGCGCTTCGCAGAAGAAGCGGCCGTGGGCTGCGTCAGGTGCGAGGGAAGCTTGGCGGGGCGCGTAGGCGACTTTGGTCTGGGCTTCGTAAAAGGGGGCGTGGCGTGAGCCTTCTTCTCGGAAGCAGGCCTAGACGAAGCGCGAGGCTTCGCGGCGGAGCTGGAAGTCGCAGACTTGAGCGACGTTCTGCTCGGCCTCTTCGCGGGCTCCTTGGCGGACGAAGTTTTCGAGGTCGTGGACTTCGGGGAAGCGATCGGCGAGGTAGGGGTCGCGGGAGGAGCGGGAGATTTGGCTCCAGAGGGCTTGCTCTCCTCAACCAGCGCGGGCTCGGGCTTCTTCTCAGCGGGCTCAGAAACAGGCTCAGGCGCGGCATCGGCCTTCGTCTCAGGCTGGGGCTCAACGTTCTCCTCTGCCTTTTCCTCGGCGGCAGGGGCAGGCGCCTCCTCGGCGGCCTTCTCAGTGCCCAGAGGCTTCAAAGTCTCGGTAGGAGGCGGCAGAGCCTCGCCTCCAGAGACAGCGCTCTCCTCCTTGGGGTCCGAGGGCTTCATCTCAGCGCTCTGGTCCTCCACATCGGTCTTCTTGTCCGGCTGAGTCATTGTTGGTTCTTCGATGGGAATGAGGACGTCTTCGTTCGGTTCTTCGTTAACGGGAGTGGGAATAGTAAGGGTGGCGTCAGAAGCGGACGACGACTTATGAGCGGATTCAGACTTCTTCTCCTCCGCGGCAATCTCGACGCGCTTCAGGCCGGCGGCGGCTTCCTCGAGAACGCGATGCGCGTTCTCCTTGGTCGCTTCCTCCTTCGGGCCGGGCTCGCCTGACTTCTTGGCGTCGTTCAGGCGGTTGTTTTGGTTGTCGATGAAGTTGCCCATGGCGTTGTCCTCCTTGATCTCCATGAAAGGCGTGTTGGTCGGGCCGGTGAAGACGGCGTTCTCGGGCACCGTCTCCTGGATGTCGACGCTGGCGCGGCGGTGCTCGGCCTCGGACGACACGGTCTGCCGGAGCTCCTCCAGCGTCTCGGAGTCGCGGTGGGGATCGAGGCTCATGCTGCCGCGGCGCTGCGTGACGGTGCTGCCGGTCGGCTCGGAAGGCGCGGCCGCCCTGAGGGCGTCGATGGCGCCGCTGGGCGGGCTTGCGACGGGGCTTTCGCCGGCCGGGCTCTCGACGGCCGGGCTCTCGATGCCGTTCTCTCCCGGCATGCTGGTCGGGGGCGAATCGAAGGGGCCGACGGAAATGAAGCTGGCGCGCACCTTGGATGTCGGACGCGAATTGGACTCGCTGCTGCGAACAGAGGGTGAGCCGGGGGTGGGCGAACGGCCACGAAGCTCAGGGGAGGCAGAGCGCTCGGGATGCGAGCTCTCAAACATAGCACGGAGTGATCTCACGCCGCCGCCGCCAGGTAGTTGGGACATGGCTGCGGTGCGGGAGGGGGGGATCAGTGGGTGTGTTCTCTGGAGGGAAGAATTGTGGCTAGGACGACGTGGACATAGTAATGCGATCGTGGGAATTGATGCGGGCGGGCGGTGGGCCAATGTTGTAGGGCAGGCAAGGTTGCGCGCGGGCGTGGGCACCAAACGGCGACCGGGCGCCGATGTGAAACGCGGGTTTCAGACGGGGGGGTCGTGGGTAGGATTTGCACTTACAATGCGCTTCAGATGCGTGTGCGACTATGGGTGCGTAACCCTCTCTCGAGATAGAGAAAATTGTGTTGTTGACTTGCAGCTGTCGGCGAGCCGTCGTTCAAACTAATTCCAGGGTTCGATCGCAGAGCTAGCTACGCCATCGATGGCTGGCCCCCTATGACGACGACGTCGCCTCCCTTCGCCCATCAATTGACGCTCAAATTACGCCGCCCTCATCGCCCGCCTGTGCCGAACGGCCCCAGATGCGGGCCCAATGACGTCCCGTCCACGCCTCCGCGCCCACCTCACCTCATGAGACTTGCGAACCGGCTGCTCTCGATCAACCGCCTTTGCTGCCCAGGCGCCGTGCCGCGACTGCGCGACCTGTCCTAGACCACTGCGCCCAAACGAGTCCATACGTGGAGGTATGCGCACGCCGCGTGGAGCTACCGTAGCGCGAAACCAGGCACGAAGCGGGCGCGGCCGGCGAGGCCTAGGCCGGATCGAGATGGCCTGTCTCTGCCCAAGCCGGTCTCCCCAATTCGGGGGGAGAGACCACAACCCACATCTCGTGGTGCAGAGGCAAGGCCATGGGTCATCAAACGGCCCAGCCCTACCGGCACCTCCGCTTCACCATCGTCAATGCGCCCGGGCGCAGGCCCCTTCTCCTTCTCCGGGCTCGCCCCTATATTGATTGCAGGAGCATTCTGTGCAGACCAACTGGCTCCTCATCACATGCCGGTGGCCCCAAAATGAGAGATCGCCGGCCGCACGCAACCCGATCTGTCCAGGGATCGCGTTCCATCTGCTGAACCGCCCCGTCCCAGCAGCAGTTGCTCGATAAATGCGAACGTCCCTTCATATTACCGTCCCCGTCGAATGGGAACATCGTCCACCCTCCCACTTTCCTCTAAACTGTTCCATCGCCCGGGGTCACCTTCCCAAAACCGTCTGCCTCGCCCGAGACCCGGCGCGGTGGAGGGGAAATGAGAGTTAAGGTTACGAATGATTTGCATTGCGGACGCAGCCGCAGCCGCGGCCGCGGGGGCCACCGCTGTTGTTGGTATTATTGCGGGCGCGCCACTGCAATGAAATTGTCGTGTTCTCTCCAATGGCATCTCTTGCCGGCTGCGGCCAGTGCGTTTGGCTCGTCGTTTGCCTAGTCCGGATCAAGGCCTGGCTCATTACAGCTTCCATTCCCCACGCTGAGTGGCGCCTCAATCAAGGACCACGTCTTGCTAGTAACCGTCTTCGCCATTGCGTTGGCTGAGTTCGCGGAAGATTCTTGTGCTTCTGAACAGTGTTGCCTAGATGACGTGTCCGCTTGACGTTAGAATAAAATGTTTCAAACCTTCCCAATGGAGTCTCACCCTGTCGCACGGAACAAGAAAAAGCAAGTCCTCCATGTGCCAATCAACGTCACCTCCTTTGTCCCATCACAGCTCCTCCAGTCACAAAGCCAGCCTGGCTTGAGCAAATCGGAACAAATGGTATGATCCATTGATATCCAGGAAAACAATAAAAACGACAACGCCTGTATAATAATGCACATACCCGTACCGGCTGCGCGGTATCCCTGGCTGAGACCAATCAACCCAACCCAACCCGCATCGCAAACCCTCCAGACATGCCTTTGAGACCGATCCGATGCTCTATCTTTTGTACACTGCACGGACGGTGCATCCCTGTCTGCCTCGTGTGGTGACCATGCACGACCTCTAGTTCAACAGTGCGCCCGGTGTCGCAAAACCACAGTGACACACCCAGCCATCGATGATATACACACTCTCTTGAGCAAATATGCGACAAGTCCGCCTCATCTGGTCTCCACGAGCAACAGATGCATGCTCGCGTATGCGAGAACAACGAACACGCCGCAGAAAACGGCAAGTCCAATGGCATCCTGCCACAACGCAAGGACGTTGAATCCAAAGCTGCTGAGAATAGCGGAGCCGGGAACCTCGATATCGAGGCCATACTTGTGATCCACGAGGGAGAGGTACTTGACCTCATTGACAATCAGACCCTCAAAACCGTAGTGGAAGATGGACAGCTGCAGATACAGTTAACGTGTTGTCAAGAGCAAAATAGGTCGAGAGTATGAACTTACCGACTGCAACCACAAAGCAGATTTAGGAATAGTCTCGTGGTTGAGAAGGAATCCACCAAACAGCAGCGAGAAGAGCATTACCAGCGTAGCAATGAGGTTTGCCACACCTTGGTTCCTCACCACGATACCGATAAAGAGACAGATGTTCGCCGCAGCCAGATTGAACAAGGTCAAGAACAGCATGAACTTCCAAAACTCTGCCGCAGCTGGAATCAGACCGGTCATGGGGTACACAATGGCACCCATAATGATCGGCGGGATCAGACGCAGCGGGACAATGTCGAACAGCACCTTCGCAGAGAAATAAGCAATGGGCTTATAGTAACCCTTAGCACGCTCGCGCATGAAAATCAGGCGCTCAGGAGCGAAAACGGTAAGCGACGTAAGCGTGCTGAAACCGAAAAGAGCGAGCAAGAAGAAGAACAGACCCAAGCGGTTTTGGAAACCCTTGATGTCATCGGTGAGACCATAAAAGAGGTAGCCGATGAGGACAGCAAGAACGATTGCGATGGCATAGTGGGTCAGCATGAGCAGCGGGTTCCGGTAAAGGTTACGCCAAGTTCGTTTGGACAAGATCACAAACTGGCTGACAACACCAACCTTGCGGTAGCCCTTAACCTTGTAGCTATTCGCCGAGTTGGAATCGTTGTGTCCGTTCGCGCTCTGGGCAGTCATGATCGTCGTATAGATGTCCTCGTGAAGAGCCTCGGCAACATCCGAACGAGAGTAAGTCGCGACGAGGGTGTCGAGATCCGTGCCGGTGCTTCCCTCAGCAGCCGGAAGGATTTGATCAGGGTCTTCCAGGATCTGCGGCGGCGGAGCCCCCTGCTGTCGGTGAAGCCGGATGTTGTCTCTCTCAGTATCAGCAATCGACTCATCGTCGGTCTTGGGCGTTGGAGGCTGCTCATAGTTGCTCTTCTTGCGGGTGTAGAGCTGGCGTTCCTGCTGCTGTCTGATCGAAGTCTTCCTCTTATTCTTGGGTCTGGAGCTTGCCGACTCGCTACCTTGCTCCTGATCGATGCTCACGTTGGAAATGCTCGGGATCGATTTCACGCCAATTGCGCTGCTAGCCCTGGTTGGGATATCATCGCGAGGTGCAAAGAGAGAGCTGTTCTCATCAATCGGGACTCGAGGTGTAGAAGCGTGCATCGTGAGATCGACGAGGAAATCAGCGATGTTAAATCCAGGGGGACAAGAATATCCAACATTGTCAAAGTAGGCTTGACAATTCGCAAAAGGTCCGGAGTACACAGTCCTTCCTTTGGCAAGCAAGATAAGCTGGTCGAAAAGTGCGACGATGTTCGATCTCGGCTGATGGATCGTGAAGACCACAGTCCTGTTGTACGTCTTGACCAAATTGACCAGGCACTCGACAACGTTGAAGGCATTGTAAGCATCCAGGCCGCTGGTGGGCTCGTCAAGGAACAGAATGCTGGGGCTCGTAACAAGTTCGCAGGCAATTCCAACACGGCGCTTTTCACCACCCGAGATGCCGCGGCCACTGCCTTCCTCGGAGCCGATGATCTGGTGGCGAATCTGGTAGATACCAAGCTGCTTCTCAATATCCTCGACCCTCTGTTCCTTGGCTGCGCGGCTCATTTCCTTTGGCAAGCGGAGGAGGGCAGAGTCCATAATCGTCTCGTGAACGGTCAAAGTAGGCAGGAGAGCGTCCTCCTGATCGACAAATCCAATGACGCTCCTGAAATCATCGTTCGGGATCTTTTCGCCGTTGACGTAAATGTCGCCGTAGATGTGACCGCGCTTGTTCTTCCTAGCCAGAATATCCAAGAAAGTAGTCTTGCCAGCGCCAGAAGCACCCATGATGGCCAGTAGTTCTCCGGGACGGACGGAACCCTGAATGTTGCTGAGGATCTGTTTGCCATTGAGCTGGTATGACACGTTTTCAAAGTGCAGCGCAGCAGGCTTGTGGTCGGCAATGAGCTTCATGGCCTCGTCGTCCTCATCATCGGTCAAATGGATAGGGCCCCAACCGCGCGCGGCGCTTCTCCTGGAAAGAATCCACACAACCAGAATGACGGCCACAAGGAACAAAGCGCATCCGGCGATCACGCCAGCAATCAAACGCGAGTTGATTGCCTTTATCGGGCGCTCATAACCGGGGATCTCGGTCTCGTGCAGACACTCGCCAGAGTGGCAGCGCAGGGTAATGCTCTCGTCACCAAAGACGCTTGCGATCAAGTCGTTCATGGCCGGCTCCGAGAATATGCTGCCATCCTCGCTGCTGCCGCCATCGGTCGAGATAGTCCTGAACGTGGCCGGGCCCTTGATAGACTCGTCCAAGAACTCGCCAATGTCGATAGAGCCTTCCTCTCCGCAAAGCATGCGCCCAGGGATACACGAGCACTTGACATTCTCGCAACGGTATTTGGTAGTGTTCCGGTTCGATTCTTGGTTAACCGTGAAACCGCACGTATCGAGAGAGCAGTAGAAAGATTCCTTCTGGTCAACCCAGACTAAACGCTGTTAGTGGCGATGTTTAGGGGAAAGTGGGAGCACATACACTGAAAGTTGCACTCCTCGGTCTCTGCGTTGCACGAAAATGTAGCCTGCGGCTTCTGGTCCTTCAGCTGGTCGAGAATCTTGCGGTTCGTGATGTCACACATCTGATAGTTCTCCTTGACGACGAGACCCTCGCGGTAGCACACACCATCGATACCCTCGGGCATCAAGGCGTTGCAAGCCTGGTTGGTGGTGCAGACATTGCAATTGATGCCTGCCCAGCCCTCTTTGCAGTCGCACTGTGCGCCCTGGCGAGGCGCCCTGTCTCTGCCGTCAGCGAGCGAGCCGCAGACGGGATCAGAGCAATCGTTGCCGCCGAAGCCAGCCGGACAGACGCAGCGGCCGTTGCTCTTGCTGCAGGCGGCAAATTGATGACACGGGAACTGCTCGAGGTTGCAGTTGAAGCACGGCGGGCAGCCGTCGGGGCGGTCGTCATAGATGGAGAAGGGGTCCTGCAGCATGTCGTTGCTGGTGTAGTTTGCAAAGGTGCGCTGAGCAGCGGCAATGCTAGAGAGGGCCGCCATGGCCGCCAGCAAGTGGGAGGCCCATCGGGGCGAGCGCATGGTGTTTGTTGTGGTGGGCGCGGCCCAAGCTGCGCGTTGCGACGAAGCTCTCGAGTCGCGATGCAGCTGCCTGGCGGTGGCGCGATGTCGCAAATATGAGCGGCGGCAAGAGTGGAGGGCGCAACTGGGAGGTGACGAAAATATTCGGCGCGGCGGTTAACTCGGGCTCAGCGGAGCATAATCCGACGCGAGACGGAGAGCAGCTGTGATGGCGGTGAAGCTGGCTGCTTGCTGGTGTGGAGACTTGCGGGGAGGCAGGTTCATTACGGCCGACGCCGCTCCTCGGCTGAGCACTGCCCGGCTGCCTTCGCACGCTTCCCAAACTGCCTGTGTCTCTGCAGCCAACGCTTCCTTCGCTTGCAACCGCACCAACCATCGGGCCGCCCGCAGGCCACCTTGATGGGCGAGGGGGCCGAAATGCTTGCATCAGGTGGTCAGCGACGCCAGGTTGAGCCTCGAGATCGCCCGTTCACGCGACTCGCGATCGTCGGTCAGCCCGCCCAACAACAGCGCGCCGGGGCTGAGGTGCGGCGGCAACCGTTGCGCCGCTTTGGTTAGCTCCAAGCGCCCTCCGCTCGTCCTAACCTGCGGCCCTGCATCTGCACGACACGCTATAAGCTCCTCGCACTGCTGCCGACTCTCCATCAACGCGAATCACGTCCGACTCTCGTGATCGCTGGATCGCTCGTCTGCTCCAACCAGAGCGCCCGCTGCCCTGTTCTCCCGAGCTCTCTGTCGATCAACCGCCGCCATCATGGTCAATCTGGAGCCCTTCGGTGTCGAGGAGGTAGGTCGAGCTGTTTCTGCAGAATTTTTCCTTTCCTTCCGTGCGTTCCGGTTTTCTTGTCGTTGGATCGATGTAGCTACGGCGATTGGGTCCACGTTTGTACGGATACGGCACTTCTCAGCCGGCCAGCTAAGTGGAGTCATGTCAATCGGTGTGTCTTCAGCTGCCAAGAAACAGCTAAGAGGGACCGGAAGGGACGGTATCATAGTCGTCTGATGTATCCTCTCACCTTTTCACGAATCAATTGCAATGCCCATGGACCCCAGCACTGATTCGTGTAGTGGATGGACGCCCATGAGAACTCCGCCAAATACAATCTCGCCGAAACCTGCTGTGCATCCATCTCCATTGAGGATTTGCAAGCTCTCGCTGAGGATCCCGCTGAGAAGTCTGTCAGTATCCTGACAACTTCCGAAAAGCTCACCTATGGCGCAATCCGCGGTAGCGAGGCTCTTCGGAAGAACCTCTCGAATCTCTACTCCTCAAGGGCCTCGTCTCGTTTACCTGAGGACAATATCTTGATTACTCCCGGTGCTATCATGGCTAACACCTTGGTCTTTTACGCCCTTGTTGGGTCAGGAGACCATGTCATTGTTCACCACCCAACGTACCAGCAGCTCTACGAGGTCCCGAAAAGCCTGGGTGCTGAGGTAGATCTCTGGGAAGCCAAGGCCGAGAAGGACTGGGTGCCAGATCTAGAAGAACTGAAGGCTTTAGTGCGGCCAAACACCAAGTTGATCGTAGTGAAGTATGCCACTCCACTTCATACGACCAGGTACATCAACTAACATCTCCTCAAGCAACCCCAACAACCCCACCGGCGCCATCCTCCCCAAGTCCCTCCTCCAAGGCCTCGTCGACTTCGCCGAAACCAAGTCCATCACCATCCTCAGCGACGAAGTCTACCGGCCCATCTTCCACAGCATCTCACCGATCGACGACGCTTTCCCGCCGTCGATCCTGTCGCTCGGCTACGAGCATACCATCGCCACCGGCTCGCTCTCCAAGGCCTACAGCCTCGCCGGCATCCGCGTCGGCTGGATCGCCGCCCGCAGCCCGGCCCTCGTCCAGAAGATTGCCGCTGCCCGCCACTACACGACCATCAGCGTAAGCAGCCTGGACCAGCAGGTCGCCGTGCGCGCCCTTAGCCCCAGCACCATCCACGCCTTGCTTGCCCGCAATATCGGCCTCGCGAGGGCGAACTTGGAGATTCTGGAGAAGTTTGTCGCTAAGCACGACGATGTCATTGACTGGGTAAAGCCGAAGGCGGGCACCACGGCCTTCTTGCGGTTCCATCGTGAGGGTGGGGATGGTGAGCCGGTAGATGCCGCCAAGTTCTGTAAGACGCTGCTGGACGAGACGGGCGTCCTGTTCGTTCCTGGGCCGGAGAGCTTTGGGCAACGGTTCCCGGGCTATGTGAGGGTTGGGTTTTGCTGCGAGACGGATGTGCTGAAGGAGGGATTGGAGAAGGTGAGGCTTTGGATGAAGAAGAACTATGATGACGTGCCAGTAGTGGTAGCGTAGGAGGAGATAGAGGCGAAGAATAAGTAAATAGAGAAGACGAGGTTGATAAAGAAGTCAGTCAGAAGCACACAGACATTGAGGAAAAAAGAAAACAGATGGGTGATAGAGCGTCAACCCTCGCCATGACTGTCAACACGGAGATTCGAACTCGTGCAATATGCTGACAGCCAGAGAGCCCCATAGAGGTTACGGCAACCTGATGATCTGCACGGGTTCCAAAGGGTTGCTGTGTACCGAGTCTCTTGAGCGACTCGGCCACTCTGCATAGATCCAACCGTCAGGTCAACTCTATCACCGATGCCATTCAGCACGACAGACTAAGTATATATACTGAGGCTACTGACTATCCACCTGCCGCGGATATCTTACATTGTCTCTGTTGCTGAAGCCATCGTCCGGACGAGAATGTCGAATTAAAAATTTTACATACACATCCGGACAATAGCCTCAGCTACCCATGACATGAACAAAAGGAACAATTATCCACATGTGCCTGCAGCTATGGCCACTGGTTGGCGGATAGGAGCGCGAAGTCGGCAACCGCGGAAATAGAAGCATCCTGATGTAAACGTCAACTACCCACGCAATCGTAGTAGCCCATTAGAGTATTTCCTACTCAAAAATCGGCCGCCACATCTTCCTCGCCACAAACCCCTCAACCCCCTCATCCGCCATCACTTGCTCCGACAGCCTCCCTGTGACAACGCTCCTCTCATACTCCGGCCCTCTCACGAAAAACGTCTCGAACCCCTCGCCTCCAATCCCACGTCTCCAGCATCCATTCTGCGCCTTCGCGCTCCTATCCCGCACGAACCCCGAGTTCACCGGATCCAACGTCAAGTACCATCGCCGCTGGTGCACCGAACCGATGCTGTTAGTCGCGCCGGCGTACGCGTTATCTCGGCGGATTTGTGTATATTCCTCTTCGGTGTCGTTCTCGCCTTCCGACGCTGCTGTGGTAGTAACAGCAGCAGCAGAAGCAGTATGCATCGCCTCGGAAGAACCCACCTCGACTTCGTGCTCAGAGTCGGTGGAGGCAGGTGTCTCTGTGGGTTTTGACTTTATCTTCAAGGAAGTGAGGTCCACCTGACGGCGTTTCTTCTTCGGTCTCGGCAGGGCAGACTGCTGCTTTGACGCGTAGTCGTTGTTCGCGGATGGGAGCCGGAGGACGACAGTATAATTCATCGGTAGGCGGGTGCCGTGCAGGCGAAGGCGGATGTATGACTTTCTCGAGATAAAAGATTGTGTATCAAGTCAGAGCGGTCCATCGCATCGTTAAGATAACGGTCAGGCTGTCTCTTACGCTCTGAAAGGCCTGAATGAGCCGCTCGTTCCCCGGAGTGGGGTCAGCCGCTTCGGAGACGTCTGACAAGTCATCGTCGGTCTCGGCTGCTCGTTTGTGTCTGTCGAGGACTTCGTACTCGCCCGTGTCCCAGATCAGGAGCGAGCCGGTGGCATGGGATGCGGATTCAATCAGATTGTTCTGCGGTGTTCTCAGTTTCAATTTGATTCATATATGTCGGACAGACAAAGGAAAAGAGGAGGCAACTCTGTGCCTATGGGATGCGCCCTACCCATACAGTATGCACTCGTGTCTCAATAGCCATGCGGCCCGGTCTCCGACTATTCGGGTTGCCGGGCAAGCCGTACGGGATGGCGAAGGAGATAGAGCTCGACTCAGAGAATTGCAGTCGCAGATCGTCTGACATCAAAAGTAAGCCCGCTTATTGGTATATGGAAGACATAGTTCCAATTATTTACAGTGAACTCCGGATATAGGATGGTTGTGCTGATGCACAACAAAATGCCGGCCCTTCACGTGCTGATTTCTTTGATAAAGGCTCTTGAACTCTTCGACAGAAATCCTCGGCTCTCTGGGTTCGGCCCTGGACTTCAGCGCGAGGTGCGTGGCGAAGTACGCTAGATGGTCCGCGACTTCGGCTTCGCCAGCTTCGACGGCGGCGAGACTCGGGACGGTATCATCCTGGCCTTCCCAAGATTTTTGGCTTTCCGATAGACATTGGGGGTGCTCGAGAAGTGCGGATCGATCCTGTCTCTTCCTTATTGGAGGTGGTGATATTTCTTTTCTCAAGGTCGTCAGCTCTGACATGCTGAGGATGTGGGTGAGAGTTAAGAGCCCGAGGTGCCGGCGAGACGAGTCGAGCGGTGACGTCAAAGCCAGGAAGTCAACCTCCATTCCGTTTTCCATGCCCTCATTAGCATTCCTACGTCCATGAACAGCTTTACAGTTCCCGATCAAACCATCTCCTCACAATATAGATTCTTCTTGCAATTGTGTCAAATCAGGCTGTTGGTTAATTGTGGCACACATGAACAAATGTCATCCCAAATTCTTGCGGTTAAAAGGAACTATGATGATAGGAAAGTGGAATAGATATATAAACGACCGATCCGTCGGGTATCATTTCTACAAGTAAATAGCTGCCTATGTAGCACTACTAATTTTTTAGAAAATCCCATCTTCCATGCACCCATCCCGTGTGCAAGATCCCCCATGCTATGAATGACTTTTTCCCCCATAAATGCCCTTTTTGTTGTTCCTCTTCATCAATTTCTTCCACATTTCCTCAGTTCACAAACTCCCCAACTCCAACCAGCCCTCCACAAATGCCAAGGCACCTCCCGCCGGTCCCTGCATCATCTCGGCAAACTCGTCAAACCCGATTCTTCCCCTTCCAACCTTCTTGATCTCACTCTCCGCACCGTCCAGCATCGCCAACCGCGCCATCCGACGATCATCAGGTGCTTCGCGGTGATCGCGCTGCCGAGCGTACGCTGTGGACAGATAGACATTGGGCGCACGGGCGGCGGCCGACGAGTGGTTAATGGCGTCACGAACGCGCTGCTCGCGGATGGCTGTGCTAACGAGAGAGAGGAATTCCTCCGGCAGGTCGCGGATGTCGCTGGGGCGCATGCGGATTTCGGCTGCGGTGTCCTCGTCCTCGTCATCGTCATCTTCGTCTTCCTCGGCCGAAGTGGATTCTCCGGAGCTGGGCGTGTCCTCCGAGGAGCTGTCCGAAGTGGATGCCTCAGATGAGACTGGGATGAAGAGTGTGGGTTCGTTCGCATGGCTGGGCGCTGGGGCGGGCGAAGCCTGACGGCTAGTTCGAGGTGTGCTCCCTTGAGGAACTGGTGTAGGTGGTGGGTTGAGCGATGAGGCCCTGGGCGGGTGGATATCGCGCTCGCTGTTAGGGCGGAATTGAGGCATAGTAGGGTCCCTGAGAGACTCTGATTGTTCTACCGGGGGAGCAGGAGGGATGATCTCGGGCGTCTGTGGCCTTTCTGGGGGCGCAGTGGTATTGGTAGGAAGATTCGGCATAGGCAGGAAGTTTGCCTGCGCTGGATTGCTTGGGATGCTGTTCGGGCGGAACTGCGGCAAGGTTGGATCTCCTGGCGGTGTTACTGCCCTTTGGCTGCGTGCGCTAGCTTGCTCTCTTCTCTGGCCCGATGTTCTGGCATCAGTTGGGCGGTGCATGACCAGCTCGAGCCACCTAACTTCCGGGTTCTCGTTGGCCTCACCCCCATCGGCGTTGTTTGTCTCCCCATTAACCTCTCTGTCTGGTTCCTCCGATCGCCTCGCTCTATCGCGATCCCCATCTGTTAGCAAATTAGACCTCTCGAAGAGCTCGTCCAATTGCATGTCAACAAGGTCCACCTCGAGCCGAGCCTCTCGCTTTTGGGTATCTGTCGCTGTTCCCGGTTCGTTCTTTGTTTCCGAAATACGCCTTGCAGCCTTCGCAATCAGAGATCTAGCCGAGGAAATGAAACTCTTGTATGCTTCGTTAGATATGCCGTTATTTTCTGCCTGTCGTAGATCGCGCTCGAAAGGTTGAAAGACCTCCTCCACGAAACCGTCAAGAGCGTCGATGTCTTCGTTAGGGATGAAGCCCTTGATCTTCAGAGTTTGGTAGGTTTTCCAGCTCCGGCCAGTAACCAATGCAACAAATTGGAGGGAGACCTTCATGAGCTCTTCGGCCTCGGGAGATCGGACGAGCGGGTCATTCTTGAAATCTGCGCCGGTCTTCTCTTCCATGTCTTTGACGAACTCATTGATCCTCTGGCGCCACAACTGACGCTCAGACTTGGTCGCCTGAACTTCCATAGCAATATCCTCTTTACGCTTGAAAATTGGGTCGAGCATTTCGTTGCAACCTTGTTGGGTGACTTGATAGAGAATATCTTTACCAAGGTCCTCTTCAGCTTGCGGAATCTCGTAGCCGCCCCATCGCTCTCCGATGGGCCGCGAAGATGTAGAGATATCGGAACGAGCATCTGACTCAAGATCATCTGCGAAGCGGACCCGGGAGGATGAACGGGAATGCGAGGGTCGGACATAGACACCATTAGGCATATCAACTTGACCGTCAATTGTCGAAGCTACGTCGGCCGGGGCATCGCCATGATCAGGCTCTGAGGTATTAGGCGCGGTGAGGCCTTCCTCCTCATCGATATAGAACTCTCTCCGCCTCCATCGATCCGCAACAGCTTCTTGACGAACTTGTTCGACGGTATGACCAGGCGCGTCCAAGTTTGTGCCGCGACTGTTGGCGATCCGAAGTTCTCCAGAATCCGCGATAAGTTGTGAACGATCTTCAATATCGTGGCCATCCTCTCGTATGACGTCGTCCTCTAGAGGATCTCCAAAGCGATCAAAAGTTTTCCTCAGCGCCGCGCTCGGTCTTTGCCTGTTGAAGTTTGGTCCGCCAAGGAAAGCAGAACTCAAAGGTTGGCTCGACTCAACCGTGTCCATAGCCCCGGCTACACTGAGGTGCTCTTCAGCAACCATCAGCATATCCCTGGTCTTTTCACGGAGAATGTTGTAGTATGCCCGGAAAATGCGCAGAAAGTCCTTGCGAGTCACATAGCTGTCGCCGTCGATATCGTAGCACTCGAATATCTTGCGGAGTTTTGCGCGGCTGTGTGGACTCATGCGGATAAAGTTCATGCCAAGAACGAATTCTTTGAACCCAATCAAACCATCGCCGTTGTTGTCAAAGAAGGCAAAAACACGATCGTATACGAGATTCGGCGCGGGGATGTTAGCAGTGTACCGGGGGACGAAAGATTTGTCAAAGGCGCGCCTGTCTATGGCTGCGCCGAGTTTCTCCGGATCTTCGTCCCATTGGACGTTGGCAAGACACGTGAATTGCTCCCAAAGACCATCGATCTCTTCCGGTTCGTACTGCGTCTGCTCCTCTAGGCTTTTCCTTACGGCGTTCGGTACAATTGACGGCATGTATCCTGGATTACCTGGGAAATAGACCGGCATGGGATTCCGGGTGTATCCTAGGTACCTGGCAGGGACCTTAACTTTCTGGAACATGTGTGTCTTGGGGTGGATGTTGGTAGCCTCGCAATCGGAGCACAAGTCGTAGTCTATACAGTTGGTGCAGCGCCAACGAATGCCCCGAATGGGCGTGGTGCTGCAGCCATCGCAAGTGATGCCGCGATGAACGATGCCCTTTTGTCGCGCTTGGTCCTCTGCAATGTAGTACAATGTTCTCCGAAGAGCATGCCCGTCGCCGTTTTGGTCATTGACCGCCATGCCACCAGCTTGCGACTCGGCCTCGTGCCATGAAGCAGCCTCGGTCTCATCGTCATTGGCGGGGATGGCCAAGTCCTGTGTGCCGTCTGTCTGCGAAACCCCCGTGACCCTGCGATTGTGTCGTCCAAAGGCAGCCATGATCTGAGCTCGCGGGAGGCCCCAGTTGAGGAGGCGACGGTAAATTCGCTCGGTTTCTTGGCGCGTCGAGAGCTGCGTGGAGGAGTCAACTTCACGTTCCAGGTAATTGTCCAAGAACTGGCGTTGAGCCTCTTCGGCTAGCTCCTCGGCCATCCACTGCTCATGGTGGCAGACGCGTCGGAACCAATCGACGTCAGGGAGCCTTCCGGGGAAGAGCGGGAACCTGTGGCGATGTCCGTGGTTGTCGGCATCCTCAACGACGAAGACGCCGTAGGGCGGGCCAGTGTCGGTGGCATCGGTTCTGGCGTCGGCTTCGGCATCGTCATTGCGGTGGGAGCGGGCGCGGCGTCGCGGGTTGCGGCGATGGTGGACAGCATTGCTGCGCTGAAGGCCCTGGGCGGGCTCGGCGGTGACAGTTGACCAGAGAAGATATGCCGAGAAGGCGGCGGCGGCTCCGGCGACAGTAATCACGATGGGGCGGTATCGCGACAAGGCGGAGGTGGTTGAAGCCATGCGGGCTAGGCGTGGGGAAAGCCGCAGCTACAGCGGATGCAGCTGCGGCGGATGTTGAATAACGTCGTGAGCGCGTCGCCCGGAGTGAGGGGAGTCAGCTGGTAAGAAGCATAATTACAGGCACGCGCAAGCCGGTGCCAGTTTCGGCGAGGCTGGCTTGGAGCGAGACGAAGGGCGATGGTGGCTTTGGACGTTTGTCATCCAGCGGCCATCAGGTTGCAGTTGCCGCACGCACAGCTGACGCGAGCCACTTTCCTCTCTCAACCCTCCCCCCCGCACGGTCCAATCCCGAACCACCATCAGCCCTACCACCCGCTGTCGCCTTGCTGCCTCAGCCGCTCATCGCTCCTGCCATTTTTCCTTCTTGCTACTTTTGCCCTGCAAATGCCTATGACGTACGAGGGTCGATGAAGCTAATGTCCGGTCGTAGATGTTGATTTAATAATTACACAAATACGTCCGGACGTTAGCTTCAACGGCCCTCGTACGTCAAGCGCAATCAGCATCAAAGACGTCGTCCCACGAGCTTCAACTCCCTCACATTGTATACATTTTGTTAGCAAAAGGAAATGATCTTCATTACCTAATCGGCCGACCGGATATCCTTGGCACCACCTACTCCCCCTCTCTATCCGCCTCCTCCGCCTCCTCGACCTCCGGAGAAGAAGGCGGCTCGCTGCTGTTGAAGTATTCAGGGCCGCACGTGTCGTGACACGCGCACGACCACAAGAGATCCAGCTCATCGTCCATCTCCGGAAGGTCGACCGCAGCATCGTACAGCGTTGGCTCGTCAACGACAATGCTCTTGTTAGGCTTACGACGTTTCTTCGGAACCGCAACGCCTCCATCGAGGCCCTCTACGTCGGACGGCTTGTGGGCCTTCAGAGCGTAAAACTTGCCGGAAGTAAACTCGGCACGCTTCGCGTCGAAGAACATCTCGTCGAGCGCATCCTGCCAGGAGCGACGATAGTGGCTGCCGCAAAGCTTGAGCTTCTTGGCGTTCTGGAGCTCGCGGGTGATAAGCCCGCAGATGTACCTCACCGCCTTCATGTGGCAGCCGAACTCCTGCGGCCTGGGAAAGTAGTCTGTGATAGTCATGTCTTCAGAGACCTTGGGCTCGATCCAAACGGCTTCTAGGTGGAGCTTGCTGAGGGTCTTGAGTGCTCTCGCGAACCGTCCGTAATACTTTTGGCCGGGCTGAATGTTGGCCCCGAAGAAGCTGAGGAAGTCGGTATGATCGAAGTTAAGATGGACCTTGCGGATATTATGCAACTGGCTTTCGTCGAGGCAATCTAGGAAACGGGCTAGGTTGCTAGGCCTGTCGAAGCAGAAGGTGTTGCGGCGGATCGAGCTCTTTAGGAGCATGAGCTCATCGTGAGTCCCTTTGCTGAAGATACCAATGCCATCCATGATGTACTGATATTGTTCAGGCGTAATAGTCAAAGGGCCCATCCTGCGTGCCTCTTCCGCACAGGTGTAGCGGCTCCTAGCATCTCCGCGCTTGTAAAGGTAGGGCCAGAGATCGGTATCTTCGCTGAGATGCTCAATGATCATCCACCTGAGTTCGCGTGGCAGTCCGGGGTAGTTGAATTTTGTCTTGTCGTCGTCGGTCACCTTGCACTCCCAGAACTTGAGCTGGGTATCGTAGCATGGGGCGAAATTAGGGCTGACACTTCGGAGGACCTCTAGGAATTGATAAATCGAGACGCAGACACCCTTCTTTAGGAAGACGCCTAATTCACCCTCAACCAATCCCATCTTGACGACATGGGGCGTAAAGCTGGAAAATTGGACGCAGAACGCGGATCCAAAATCTGGGAAGCGGAAGATGTTCTCTCGGGAACAAAGCTTGGAGATGTCCCAGATGCAAAGGCAGTCCGAAAAAGCAAAGTGGTCGCAGCCCTTGGACTGGTATGAGTTGAGAAAGGCCTGGACGGCGGCAATTATCTTGTTGCGCGGGCTGAGTCTGATATCGTCGGGCCAAGCGAACTCCTTGACTTCGTTCGACCAAACAAGTTCATTCAGCCATGAGTTGGGGTCGTTGATAGGCTCGTGCTGGTCTGCGAAGATGTCAAATCGCTTCTGAGTGCCCTTCAGCGCGCCGGCGAGAACGGTGTTCTCCGCGGGCTTGGTGTGCTTGCGGTGACCAGGCATGATTCGTTCGTTCGGAGACGATGGGTGAGTCGAGGAAGAGAGTTGGAAGCAGTTGAGGTTCTTTTGAATGTGTGGTAATGTGGTGGCTGGGGCCTATTGTTCGTATTGTTACTATTGTTGTGTGCGCTCACGTTCGCCCGGTGGTGTTGTGGGAAAGTGAAGGGCTCACATAAGAACGACTCATGGCAGGGTCCTTATTGACACACTTGACATGTGGTCAATGCTCAAATTCCGTCAATCGTACGGATTTGAAGCTACAGTCCGGACGTAAATGTCAAATAGAAATGTCGACATTCGCATCCGGACGATAGCTTCAGCTCCGTATGGCGCGATGCGGTGCACGTCATGCCAAGTCTAATATATTGATCCCACTCACCACTTGCATAGGAACAAGATCATACGTAGCAAGGAAAGAAAGTGCAATCGATAATCTTTTGGGGACGAAAGCGCACTCTTTCTTTTCCTACTTCACTTCCTCTCTTCGCCAGCCATTTGAGTAACCCTATCTTTCAGCTAAGGCGGAGCGAACTTTAACCTCTCATCAACTCCTCAGCACAAGGTCTAGCATCCTTTTAGTCTGCGAGTTAAAGCTACATGCGATGCCTCGCGCTCATGAAGCTACCTCTACTCTGACCAAGCGCGGTGATGACAAGAAGCAATAGCGTCTAGTCAATCCCACGAAAGACACACACCATAACTTCTCATGCTGCCCCGCAAGAAAACACGCAAGCAAAGCAGTAGACTCACATCGTCCCCACTTGCAATGCCCC
>RHKH01000016.1:263583-382255 GCA_009829795.1 Lasiodiplodia gonubiensis | reverse complement strand
AACCAAAAAAAAAAAAAAAAAGGCACCAGCGACACAAAGTGTAACTTTACATTGGCCGCACAGGGTGACTCGGCAACCTCTCCCAGGCGCCCCTGCATAACCGACATGCAAAAAGGTCGGTTTACCTCATCCGGCAGACCGACCACCCTCCATCCCCGGTCAGTCCATCCCGTTCGCAACCCCTCGCATCGATTCGCCTTTTTGCTTCTTGCCCAGCAAGATCCGCGCAAAAGAGTCAGATCCCAGCCGCGGGACGGGCAAGGATTGTAGTGGGAAAAAGGAAAACGGGATACAAGCAAAAGCGCCAAGACGAAGATCGCATGTGAACGGGGGGCAAGGCGAGGGGAAGGAGCAACAACCCAGCAGCGGGGGAGGAAAGTATCCCGAGCAGCACCAATGACGAGCAAGCGACGGCCCGCCTCTACGTACTAACCGTGCCTGTGTATTAAACCGTCCACACCAAGGCATCAATAATCGCAACTAACGTCAGGCCGACCGACCGGACCGCGCCCGTCCAATCTCCACAAAAAACCTGCGCCGAGAAAGGAAACTCCGTGCGATCGTCCCGGTCACACTGCGCGCCTGCCTGCCTTACAAGAGTGTTATGGGGTTGGTACGACTTAAATTACACACATTCGTGCTGCGAGCGCGCATCATCGACCCCGGTCAGTCTCCTTTGGGCAATCCCGTCAGCTCCGCTGCGTTCGAAGTTGTTTCTCTTCGGCGTGTTACTCGAACGGTCATGACTTGGCCATGCTGTCTCATGCACGGATCCTTGGTACAGCCAAAGTAGATGCCTTTCTTGACTCAGTCAGGTGGCTGCCTTATCATGTCTCTTGGTGGTGAACGTGTCAATTTTGGTATCTCTCTTCCCTCTATCATGCCTTCACAGCCTTGCAAATACCCTTCGATAACTCAGCATGCTCAGTCTTCGCCAACGCTCGCGCAAGGAGAACAGCCAACAGAAAACAAATCAATCCCAGAACTTGATTGCGCCGTTCAAATCGCCCGTGACAACCTTACTCGTCTCCCTCGGATGCCAGTTGGTGCTGATGATGGGTGCATCGCTCGCCTGGATCTTGTGGTACATCTTGCACGTCTTCCAGTCCCAGAAGGTGACGAAGCCGCCGCTGTCGCCCGACGATACGAACTGGCCATCGGGCGAGATGGACACGTCGATGGCGTAGCCTGCATTGTTGTGGCCGCGGAACGACTTCTTGCGGTTCTGCCGGAAGCGATCGGTGCAGGCGTACACGACGATCTGGTTGTCCGACGACTGGAACGCCACGTACTTGCCGGACGGGTGCGGCGCGCTCCGCACCATGGGGTACATGTACGGCTCTGCGATAAATTTGATCGGCACCGGGATCCCATACTCCCACGCGCGCAGCGACTTGTCGTCTGACGTCGTGATGAACCGCCTGTTCTCGTCGCAGAAGGTGATGGTGTTGACTGGTCCCAGGTGGTGGTCGTACTCTTGCACCATCTGCTGCGTCCTCGTATCGAACTGCACGATTTTCTTGTCCGCCATACCAGCCAGGAACTCGTGGTTGAGCGCGGGATCGGGGTTGAAGCGGACGACATGCGGCGTCTTGCCAGTCGAGAACTTTGTGACGCACTTGCCCGTCTCCGTATCCCACAGCTTCATCTGGCGGTCGTATGAGGCGGACAGGAACTGCGTGCCATCGTTGTTGAAGCAAATATCGTTGACAGACTTGTTGTGCCCCATGTAGCTCCGCAGAAGTTCGCGATTGTGATAGACATCCCAAATCTTGACCGTATTGTCCGCAGATGCCGACAGTAGCAGGTGGCCCGAGTCGGGGAAAAAGCGCAGCGCGTTGATGGCCTTGGTGTGGTGCTTCCAGGTGTGGATGCACTTCTTGGGAATATAATTCTTGAGGTCGGTGATCTCGCCGCGCAGGTTAACTCCCAAATCCTGCGGCACATGCATATATGTGCGTCCTTGGTAGTCGAACTCTTGTGTGCCGTGGAACACCGTCTTTTCCTCCGCCGCATCCTCGTGCTCGTACGCGGTCCCGTCCTTCGTTGTCGGAGGCGCAGGCTGCTCCTCGATCTCGTCCTCCTCATACACGATTTCCACGTCGGAGCCTTCCTCGTCGGACGCGGCATCCGGTCGCTCGAACTGGTACCTCGCCCATGGGCCCTTGTAGGCGCCTTTGCCATACACAATGCTGGAGTCGCCCTTTTCTTCTCTCTTGCGCTTTTTGCTCGGTGGTTCAGTTGCTGCCTCGCGCGCTCGGTGCGCGGAACGGAAAGAGGCTTCACTGATGACGATTTCGTCAGCAAATCCCGTAGGCACGCGACCTTTGGTGTTGCTCGCCATGGTGTGTGTGTGTACGTATGTGTTGTGGTGTATGTTGCGTGTGGCGTGTGTGATTCGTACGAGGGAAGACGCGACTTATAGCAGTAGTTTGGACTTTTGGCTGCAGCTCGCAGGCAGTGACGTTGAGCGAGTCAGGGTCTCGCGCTGACTCAGCATCACTCGACCTACCACGGTAGACAGAACAATACGCAGAACACGGTAGAGTACTATTGGTGGGATAGATCAGCGGTATGCGCAAAAATGAAGAACCACAGCACGCCGAGATGTCTATGCCGAACGTCGGCGGTGGTTCTCATCACAAGTAGCGCTTTTTCCACAGGCCAACGGTGCTCGTGTCATGGAATGAGACAGGAAAGACGTGCATGCGGTTTTACGTTTTGATATCATTTATTTGGCTACTCGGCATTAGTTGCGGAGCTGTCATATCATTCAAGCCTCCGCCAGGGCTATAAATACAGCCTTGTGCTCGACAAGCCCGCCAGGCGGGCATACAGAGCCAAGGAAAGTACATGCCCAGAAGCGCGTACCACCTCGCCCATCTCATGTCATTCATACATCCATCCGCTCGTCCCAGCCGTTACTACTCATTCTTTCTTGATTCATAGCGCATGTTGCCGCAAAGGCAAGCGACTTCGAGCCGTATTCGCGTCTACGGAAGGCCTGCCGTTCGCTCATAAGGAGCCACGGTACATGCTCTTCTCGGCCTTAGAGCGGATTCAGTGCGTCTCATCGCGGATCAAGGCGACGCTGTTGTCAAGCAAATTAGCATCGAAGATCGCAAAGGTGTCCGGAGCTGGAGGGGACTCACATCATGCTGTAGAGGTAGAAGAAGAACATAACCAGGTGGAAACCGAGCTTGATGAAGGATTCCTGTCCAGAGTGTTAATGCACGCGTGTCCGTTTTGAGCAAATCAGTTGGCGCGCAAGTCGCCTGAGACGCTTTCCATACCTTCTTGTGCACGTTGAGCTTCCTGAAAATCTCGGTCGCGTCCAGAAGGTGCTGGTTCTCAAGGATTCTGTCACTCGCAATCAGTCGTCTGTTCTGAACCCTGAATCGACAGCCCAGTCGCTTGGCCACGTATTTTCCCGCACAATCGCAGAAAAATAGCGTAGCTCTTCTAGGCCCATTGAAGGGTCGCGTGTCACTCACTTCTTCGCGTTCCATGCCAGGAGGGGCAGGTTGAGCAGCAGAGCAATCCAGTAGCCGTTGATGAGGAAGAGGAACGTCAGGAAGGCGTGGACAGCGGCTTCGGGGATGATGTAGGTGTTCAGACGGTTGCAGAGATCGATGGGGTTGATGTAGTCGCTGTGTCCAGCCGTGTTAGCAGTGCTCGGTGTCATCCACGAGGCGCCGATTCTCTGCTTAGACGCGCGCGTGAGGCGCGTAGAGAAGGCGCCCGAGCTGCCAGAGCTGCGCAAAGAGCGCTGGGAAGTGATGCGTACCATTCGAGATCAGAGTACATGATCGTGAAGAAGACCTGGAGGAAGAGGTTGACCGCATTTATGAGGACAGCGAGGAGGTAGAGCCACGCCTCGCCAGACATCTTGAAAAGCTTTCGAGCGCGGGGATTCTAGGTGAAAGATTGCGATGGAGAGGTCAACGGTAGCTGCGCGGAAGCGTCGGGCTTTGGTAGTTCGACGAAGTGGCCTGGTAGAGATACGTCGTTGAGATTTGCTTGTCGGTCGTCGGTTGGCGGGGGACGCGAAGACGTTATCTGCCGGAGTGCGCGAGTCGTAGGCGGTGGGCAATCGGCTCGAGCTCCAGAAGCTGGGGACTTGGTGCAGCACCTTGCAAAGAAACAATGCGAGCCGGTGAACGCGGAAAGAAACGGGCTTGAAAAGAGCTGACGTCTTGAGTAGACGGATAGACGATGACGAAACGCAGGCGGTTTTGCGCTGCTGGCATGAGCTGTCTTCCAAGGCACGCATCAAGCTCCGCACAGACACATTGGCACCCGTCACGAGCCGGCTCACGTCGCCCACTCTCACACTTCCCGATGCGCATTATGCAATGCAACTCTTCGGCATGCCGACGCATCTAAGCGCCTTTTAAAATCTGAAAGAGGTATCTAAGCGCTCAACAACATCCCGCTAAGCACATCGTTCCCCGACGCCTCTCTGTATGCAACCATCCGACGCATCCCGTGCCACTACTCAAGCACCATTGGTAGCCGCCTCCTTGGTTCCGTCCGCGATTCCAGGTATCGGAACAGGACCACCCGGCGAGTCCGGTAGCCTTGCCGTGAGGACTTCCACGCCATCCTCCGTGACAAGCAGGGTATGCTCTGCGGGTCTATTAGCATGTAATGAACGATTACGGAGCAGCTGATTCTTACCAAACTGTGCTGTCCTCTTGCCGTCCTGCGTGGCACTGGTCCATTCATCCGGCCAGGTCTTGTCCCTGTGCGTTCCCAGTGCAATCATGGGCTCAATAGTGAAGCACATGCCGGGCTTGGCCGTACCAACAGCCTTGTTCTTTGCATAGTGTGGGACGTTGGGCGGGCAGTGGAATAGCTGGTTGATACCATGGCCGCAATACGTCTTGATCACGCTGCAATTCCTCTGCTTCGCCAGCTTCTCGATGACGTTGCCAGGGTCACGGAATAGCATGCCTGGCTTGACGATCTTGATAGACTCGTCCAGAGTGTCGCGTGCCGTCTCGACGACGCGAATCGAGTCCGCGTCGGCAAGCGCCTTCTCGCCGATATAGTATGTCTCGTTGATATCGCCGTGGAATCCTTCGTGGTAGAGCGTAACGTCGATGTTGAGAATGTCACCGTCTTGCAAGACGCGCTGGTCGGGAATACCGTGGCAAATGATTTCGTTGAGAGAGGTGCAAACCGATTTCGGGAAGTGGCAGTAGTTAAGCGGGGACGGGTAAGACTGTGGATGATGAGCGATTACTTGTACTGTGCCCAACTGGCTGGCTCCAACACATTCACTCTTCCTGTACTCACATTACGGGCGACGCAGGCGTTGTGAACGACCTCGTCAATATAATCAGTCGTAACGCCCGGCACTGCTGCCCTGGCGGCCTCGTCCAGCACTTCTCTCGCCAGGCGGCAGACTTTCCTCATACCCTCGATCTCTTTCGCGTCGAGGACCTTGATCTTGTGTCTGTTGACAAAGATCTGCTCACTCCTCGGAATGCCATCTTTTGCATAGTCGGGGTATGGTATGGTCTTAGGGACTGTTCTGCGGTCCGACAGAGGGTACACGGGGCGAAGGTCGCCGGTAAAAGAGAAAGACGGGAAGGGATTGTAGTGGCCTTCTGCGTCGGGTTGTGAGATAACTTTCGGCGGAAAGATATTACGGAGAGGGTTACTTGAGGTAGCGCCGGCGGCTTTGTGTAGTGCCTTGTGCTCACTCTGTAGTTTGGCTGTCAGCGGGGGTGTTGGCGTCGCGTGATATTCTCGGTGTTTACCCAGTTACTCTTGAAGCATTCTTGCGAGCAGAAGTACGACTCTTTGCCCATCTTCTGGCAGGTAGGACATTGCAGCGTGGTGGCGTCCTTTCCACAGCCGGCTCCCAGGCACTTGCGCGGGCCTGCAGTTTCGGTAGTCATGGCTGCTGTTAAACCAGGTTGACGGGCGGCTTGACTGTCGAGTCGAGATGGTGAAGGGCGAGAGTGGCAGCCGTTCGGACAGCAAGCTATTTATATGCTGAGCAGTGCTGCACAAAGAGTGAAGGTAGAAATGCGACCTTCACCGGAGTTGAAGCGGAGTAGCACAAAAACGGCGTTGAATTTCTGGAGATCGGCATTGGCGCCCGCTGACGCCGATCCCGCCGCTACCCGCTAGCGAGTCAGATGCGCTCGAGAAAAGGTAGGTGCTAGACGCGGTCGTCCGGAAGCCAGAAGGAATAGTCATCAGTTTTCTTACCTCATCACCTCATTTCTCAGGCGACGGCTATATTTTCCCTTGTCGCCGTCCTCTTTTCCAACCCACTGCAACCCAGGAACATGGTCACCCAGCGAACAGTGGTCGTTGGAGCGGGGCCTGTCGGCGCCCTCGCCGCCCTTTATGCGGCCCAGAGAGGGGACGAAGTTGAGGTCTACGAGCTGAGAGGAGGTACGCTCCCCTTTCCCGCCGTTGCTATTGGCCCATTGCTTGATGTGTCCTTCGTGATACGTGTGCCTTTCAATCCCTGTGGCTTGCTCTCCTCCGCAAAGCTGCTTTGTTCAGAAAAGCAGCACGTCATGAATTTTCAGCAGCTCGAGTCATGTTTGCTACATCCCTACCATTCAACGAAGAAACGGGTCCCTTTTTTGTACTTCAGTGATTCTCACCATGAAATTGTGTAGACCTGCGGGATCCCTCGACAATACCGCTCAATTTCACAAAATCCATCAACCTTGCCCTTTCCGAGCGGGGCATCCACTCCATGCGGCTGGCAAACTGCCCTGGATTGATCGAATCGGTCTTGAGTGAGACGATTCCTATGCACGGACGAATGATTCACGGCAGCAAGAATGGAGAAAACTACGAGGAATCGCAAACGTACGACGTGCATGGCCGAGTGAGTGGACAATCGCTACTTCGATAAGCAGTAGCTGATTATCTTACAGGCTATATTAGCAGTTGATCGCCACAACCTAAACAACCGCCTCCTGGATGAGCTCGAGAACATGCCTAACGTAAAGCTGTCTTTCAACCACAAGCTAGTCGGCGCAGACTTCAAAAACAACATTGCCTGGTTTGAAGACATGACGAAAAAAGACCAGTCGGATCCCTTCAAGGGCCCAACAACAGCGTCCGGCCACAGGGAAATCGAGACCAAGTTTGATTTCATGATTGGCGCCGACGGTGCCCATTCTGCCGTCCGTTACCATATGATGAAGTTCACACGCATGGACTATATGCAGCAATACATCGACACCCTCTGGTGCGAATTCCACGTCAAGCCCGACACAACCAACACCTCCGCATATGACGGCTTCAAAATCTCCCCCAACCATCTACACATCTGGCCTGGCGGCTCATTCATGTTCATCGCCATCCCCTCGCTTGACAAATCCTTCACATCAACGCTCTTCCTCCCCGCCGACGGCTTCGCCGAAATCGACGTCGATCCCGAGAACCGCCTGGTCCCCTTCTTCCAAACCCACTTCCCAGGCGTTGTGCCAGACCTTATCTCGGCCGAGGATCTGCAGCGCCAGTATCTCGAGAACCCGCACATGCCGCTCATCAGCATCAAGTGCGCGCCCTACCACGTCGGCAGCTCGGCCGTCATCGTCGGTGACGCGGCGCACGCCATGGTGCCGTTCTACGGTCAGGGCATGAACGCCGGGCTCGAAGATGTGCGGACGCTGTACGACTGGCTCGACCGCTTCGTGCCGCCCTCGCCCACCAGCCCCTCATCCAAGGTCGAGGATAGCCAGTACGTGCTCGTCAACAGCGACGCCAAGGAGCGCGCAAAGCAGCGCGGGCGGGCCTTGGACGAATACTCGCGTTTCCGCCGCCCGGATTCGCACTCGATCAACGACCTCGCCCTCAGGAACTACCAGGAGATGCGGTCTGACGTCAAGTCGCCGGTGTACCGCCTGCGTAAGGCGGTTGAGGAATGGCTGAGCGTGTGGTTCCCCAGCTCGGGCATCGCGACGCAGTACTCGCGTGTCAGCTTCGGAAACGAGCGGTACTCGGTGGTGGAGAAGGTAGTGCAGAAGCAGGGCAAGGTGTTGTTGGCGGGAATGTCAGGTGTGCTGGTTGGGACGGTGGGTTGGGTAGCATGGCTGGCGTGGAAGATGAATAAGGTCGACGACGGATCGAAGAACGCCGCTATCTGGCTAGGAAAAACGATCAAGGAGAGTGCAAGGAAATTTGTGTAGAGCACTTCAAGTCGTATGATTAATACCGCACGGAGACTGTACTATACATCTAGAGGATGAAGCCATATCATTCATCTTATGCGTGTAATTTTCCAATCTATGTAGCTTGGTCCATCAGGGATCATTGCCAAAATCTGCATAAGTTCAACAATATCAAAAACATTTCCTTGTCCAATCCCGACCCGCATAATCCAACGCCGCGAACCCTAGAAACACTCTGAACGCCATTATCAGAATATGCTCGCTAATATATCAAGAATTGTACATGAAATATGCGACACCCCTCATGAAGAGCCCATCTGGAACTCTCAACATAGAGCATGTTCGACAGCTAATCAACAGTGGCTAACAGCGCTCATGTCATAGCACAGTTGAGGCAACTTCTCACGTCGCGAGATATGGAACACGTTCCGCACACCATTCGCCCGCAGTGATTACACGAAAACTGCTGCTGCGACCCGCAGCCGTCCATTTCAATGTCCATGCTATTCTCAGACACGAGGCTGGCATCGCAGTCCTCACAACGTGCGCCTTGCGCGCCATTGGGCGCAACCGGCAATGAAGCCGAAGGTGGCTGCGACGGTGCTTGAGAAATGTTCCAAAACTTATGGAGAGTAGATTTTTGAACGGCGGGCTGGTGAGACACGGGTGCGGCGTCTTCGGCTACTGCAGGGGCTTGGGAGGGAATGGACGAGATGTGCGGTTGTTCGCGCTGCGCACTGTATAACCTTCTCAATGTGGATTCTGTAATTTTACTGTTAGCGCTGCCGTGCGAGAGCTATGTGAAGGGTGCTGCGCTCCGTACCGTGGATGAGGCGTTCGTCAGGCCTGTTGTCTCGGAAGCGCTTCATCGTCCGTCCGCTGTCGTTGCTGGCCTCGCTCCGTGGCTGCCACACCCATGAGTGAGCAGGTGTCGGATAGGCCTGGGTGGGAACGTCCAGCTGCATGGTGTTGCTGGGGAGGTGGGATGGAGGAGATGGGCTCACGGAAGATCGCGAGAAGAGGCTGGAGGTCGAGGCCGGCGAGGAGGTGGAGTCGGAACGCTTGCGCTTGAAAGTCATTGTGAAAACGTTGAACCCGAGAGATGCACAATTGGAATGTTGGCGGGAGTATATGTGCGTGAAGATGGCGACGGCGTGGGAGAGAGGTAAGCGGGAATGGGACCGAAGGTGAGGCTGAGGCTGAGGCACAGAGCACTCAACGCGCTCAGAACGCGAGGAGCGCGTCAGTGACGTGATGAAACGCGCAGCCAAACGCCGACCGCCGATGCGCGGGGCTGAGGTCATCATGTCCCACTTGTCCGGCCCCGTCCCGCATCCACCAGTTCAACATCTGCATCCCACATCAACCTTTCTGTCAACGGAAAGTCTTGTGCTTGGCTTCCTCGAATATATTCGCTTCACGATTACATGAATCTTCCGCCCTTCCCACCGTCTCTGTGACTTGATCGAACTTATCCGTGCTTTCCGTTAACCTGCTCCAACAGCCCAACATTCCCAAGCTCCTCAGGAAGCTAGCTTGCTTTCGTCTTCCGCGAAGGCTCTCGTCCGATCAACGCCCTGACCGCCAAATGTCTATCCGCGAAGCTAGCCACGCCGGCTCCTGGTACTCCGCGAACAAGAGCGCGCTCTCCGCCCAGCTTGATCAGTGGCTGGACGCTGTGCCCGCCAGTACTCCCGGCATCCGTCCTGGCTCGCAAAATGACTCGATCAACATCCCTTCGGCCGGCGCGAGGGCAATAATTGCGCCGTAGGTTGAGAAATGGCAGCGTAAATCGTGAATAACAACGGCGTGGCTCATGTGGGATCTGTAGGCATGCCGGATACGCTTATTCTGGTCCTGCAGCCGCATGGGCCTATAAGGCTCTTGACCTGTCCCAAGCGTAAGTACTCCCAAAAGCGGATATGTAACCGCAACCCGTATCCGAGGTGCAATAGTCACATCACACCGCACATGCGCATTCCGACAAGAGTGCCGACTCCTCTGCATGGTGATCCACAGGAATTTGTACGGTACGAGAAGCTCACGCGACGCAGGAAGCGCGTTTTCCTCCTCGGCCCGTCCCACCACTACTATCTCAGCGGCTGCGCCCTGACGCAATGCGAAGCCTACGAGACGCCGTTGGGCAACCTGCAGATCGACAAGGCAACCGTTGCCGAGCTGCGCACGAAGGGGAAGTTCGATAGCATGACGCAGGATCAAGATGAAGACGAGCACAGTCTGGAGATGCATCTTCCTTACATCTACAAGGTTCTTTCTAGGTAAGATTCCAGACGAGTCTAGTCAGGGGACCTGCTGCTCAGCTGGCACACCACGTAGGCAATTCTCCGACCCCTCCGAGTTTCCGCCCCTCGTGCCTATCCTCGTTGGCGCCACTTCAGCCGCAACGGAGCGCCAGTTCGGCCAGATCCTAGCTCCGTACCTTGCAGATCCGACGTCGGTGTTCATCATCTCGTCCGATTTCTGCCACTGGGGAGCCCGATTCCAGTATACTCACTATGAGAACGCGCCAGGAGAAGCTCGCATGTTGAGGCCCTCTGAACGGGCACCGTCGAGCCCGGCCATTCATGAGAGCATTGCCGCCGTAGATGGGTACTGCATGGACGCTGTGGAGACGAAGAGCCACCAGCAGTTCCTCGACATTCTCGAGGAGACGGGGAACACCGTCTGCGGGAGGCACCCCATCGGAGTGGTCATGGCGGCGATCGAAGCACTGTCTCTCGACGAAGGCAAGGGCAAGTTCCGGTTCGTCAGGTACGAAAGGAGCAGTGACTGCGTAAGTCCCAAGGACAGCTCCGTGAGCTACTGCAGCGCGCTGGCCGTGTTCTAAAGGAGAAGTCGGAGGCGGCCTGGAGAAGTGTGGGGCGACTCAACTTCGGCTTTTGCCCGGCCGGGGGTGTTACGTGAAAGGCTCATCACCACCACCAGCTGATGCGCCATTATGCCGGAGCAAGAAAGTCGCAGCGGGTTTCCTTATCCTCAACAGGCATGGCGGTTCAGCTTATCCCGAGCTCCGACGGATTACATGGTGGGCAGCTTGTATACGGCAGTAGAGGTCGGAGAAGGCTGTCGGCACAGTCATATCCCGAATAGAAAGTCGCGCCAATAAATCCGAAATTTCTGCCAATGACGGCACGGCTCAGGCGACCAGCGCTCATGTGCAAGCTGGAGGGTGACATCTCGAGAGCGCACTGACGGCAGCATGCATACCATCTGGCGAAACTTCGGCACCCCGCGATCAGGTTCCTTGTCGTTGGGCCGCCATAAGCGACAATTCTGGGGTGCGTCCGAGGTGTGGGCGTCCGGGAAAGGCTACCGGCTTGGTGAGGAGTAAGTGAGATTGTTTCTTAGACGGCAAGCAGCCCAAACGCAGCCATGGGTTTTCCAAATTTCATTTTTGCTGAACCACCAGGGCGCGAAGGGCCGTTGAGCCGCATCTCCTCAGCCGCCTAGAGTAGACGTGGAGAGACGCCGGGGTGGTCGTGGGCTGACGGTTCGGCATTCAACAACGTGAGCGCTCGGCTTTCACCGTGCTGGAGCCGCCGTGTGGGGTTCATGTCGGCAAATCATCCCTGCCAGTTCTCCAGTGTCTCCCCCTGTTCTCCAGATTCGAAGGAACTAAATGCGGGGGGCTAACCTGAACCAGGCATGCCCACGCTGAGCCGTGGTGCTCCCGGGGCCGCGTCCCTCGTGCTGGCCGGGGTGCAGTAAACATGGATCCACAGCGCCTTCACCACCTCGGCGCTTGCTTCTCTCGAAAAATCTTCACCGTCACTCGTCACATGGCGGTCGCCAAGCGTCCTTGGCTGGCGGACGCGCCCATAGAGGGCCTTTTGCGCGCCACAGTCTCACCGGCGCCGGCACGACGCACGCCATTCAGCTCGGTGGCAGTTGCTGCATCCAGGTGTGCGGCTGCCGGTGCTATGGGCGCATTGCCGCTGATCTACCGGCGCGGATGTCGCCTTGTGGTGTCGTGAGGAGGTACAAGTCCGGCACTGTTCGTGCAGAGGGAGCACGGCCTAGAAGGAGTATAAAACCGCTGGTGTCGTCCGCACTGTTGAGGCTCATCAAGCTGATCAACATCCTTTTCGCCATGGCTTCCGCAATCAACTTTTTGGCTCTGCTCGGGATTGCCGCTTCGCTGGTGTCTCCTGCATCCGCCTGGGACCACTCCCTGTACACCACCAGCCCGGAAATCTTGCCTTCACGTAAGCCTTTTTTTACTTCCCTCTGGCTGGTTATCGGTCTTTTTGCAGATGGAATCCTTCAATGCCAGATTCTTTGTGTTACTCTGAAGTGTGGTCCAAGACGGAGTATTCACTGACTGTCCACAGCAAACGCAACTGGCGCAGGCTGGGAGGATGCTTTCGCCAAGGCAAAGGACTTCCTTGCCGAGCTAACCTTGGAGGAGAAAGTCTACTTGGTCACCGGTACCCCCGGCCCGTGTGCTGGTATGATCGGGTCGATTGAGCGGCTTAACTTCACCGGCCTTTGTCTGCAGGATGGTCCTATGGGCATCAGGCAGGCAGTCTATGCCAACGTTTACCCCGCTGGTGTGAACGTAGCATCTACCTGGGACCGCAACGCCTTCTACAAGCGAAGCCACTACATGGGCTTGGAATTCAAGGCCAAGGGTTCTCAGATCGCCCTGACTCCAGTTGTAGGCCCGCTCGGCAGAGATCCCTACGGCGGCCGCAACTGGGAGGGAATATCGCCTGAGCCGTTTCTGAGGTATTTCACCCTCATCGCGTCCAACGTAGTATACAATGCTGATCTGTTTCTAGCGGAATCGGTGTTGCAGAGAGTGTTTTGGGTTTGCAAGCTGCCGGTGTTCAGGCCACTACGAAGCACTTCATTGGCAATGAGCAAGAAACCCAGCGCAACCCGAGCACGGCTGATGATGGCACAACCATCGAGTCTCTGTCGTCTAACATCGATGACAAGACCATTCACGAGAGCTACTTGTGGCCCTTCGCCGATGCAGTACACGCTGGTACCGCTTCGGTCATGTGCAGCTACAACCGCTTGAATGGCACCTACGGCTGTCAGAACTCGAAGACTCTAAACGGCCTTTTGAAGACAGAGTTGAACTTCCAAGGCTACGTCATGTCTGACTGGGGCGCGGTGCACTCGGGCGTTGCCACCATTGAGGGCGGCTTGGATATGAACATGCCTGGTGGCATTGGTTTCACTACCGCTTCTCCTTCATACTGGGGTGAGAACGCAACTCTTGCTGTGAACAACGGCACCATTCCCGAGAGCAGATTCGACGACATGGTCCTCAGAGTCCTGACCCCATACTTCCACCTTGGCCAAGACCAGGACTTCCCCAAGGTCGACGCCTATTCCAACATCCTCAATGGCAAGGCTGAGTCGACATGGGTCAACAGCTTCGAAGTCGGCACTGAGGAGGAGGTTGCCGATCTTCGCAGCGAAGAGACCGCCCAGTTCATCCGCGAGTCCGCTGCCAACGGCACGATTCTGCTCAAGAATACCAACGGCGCTCTTCCCTTAAACGCTCCCAAGAACATTGCTGTTTTTGGTAACGCGGCTGGTGAGTATGCTGAGGGCCTTTACTCTCTCATTGGCGGCAGCCCCTTTAAGACGAACGACGCAGAGTACGGCAACATCGCCGCTGGCGGTGGTAGCGGAACTGGCCGCTTCCCTTACCTCGTCACTCCCCTTGAGGCCATCAAGGCCAAGGCCAAGGAGGACGGCTCTTTCCTGCAGTACATCCTCGAGAATGAGGCCGTCGCCGGGTACGGCATCAGCTCCCTTTTGCCCAAGCCCGATGTCTGCCTCGTCTTCATCAAGTCCTGGGCGACCGAGGGCTACGACCGCGAGACCCTCTACGCCGGGTACAACGGCACGGGCGTCGTGAACACGGTAGCAGCCAGCTGTAACAACACGATCGTCGTCCACTACGGCACGGGTCCCACTCTCTTCCCCTTCGCCTCCAACCCCAACGTCACGGCCATCGTTGAGGCGCACTTCCCGGGTCAGGAGTCGGGCAACTCGCTCGTCGACGTGCTCTACGGCGCCGTCAACCCTTCTGGCCACCTGCCCTACACCATCCCCGTCTCCGACAGCGTCTTCCCCAAGACGCTCGTTAACTCGACCGACCTGGTCGAGACGACGGACCCGAACGCGTGGCAGGCCGACTTCACCGAGGGCAACATGATCGACTACAAGTACTACATCGCAAGCAACACGACCTCCAACATCCTCTACCCTTTCGGCCACGGTCTCTCGTACACGACCTTCAACGTCTCGGACCTCGTCGTCTCGGCTGCGACCGACGCCGCCATCGCCGGCACCACGCCCGCCGCTGACGCCACCATCATCCCCGGCGGCAACTCGGAGCTCTGGGACACCGTCTACGTCGCCAACGTCACCGTCGCCAACACTGGTGACGTTGCCGGCGCCGCCGTGCCCCAGCTCTACGCCAACCTCCTCGCCGCTGGCGCCCCCACTGGCACCCCCGCCTGGCAGCTGCGCGGCTTCGACCGCGTCAAGCTGGCGCCCGGCGAGAGCAAGACGGTCGGCTTCGAGCTGCGCCGCCGCGACGTTTCCTACTGGGACGTCGTCGCCCAGGACTGGCGCGTGCCTGAGGGCAAGATCCAGGTCGAGGTCGGCTTTAACGTTCTGGAGAGGACGCTGAGCGCGACGCTGCCGTAGGTGGTAGGCGTTGATGATGACGATACTACATGACGATGTGGATGATGATGTATTTGTAATTTCTGGTTCGCTTTTGTATGATGACTGGGTAGTATAGCTCAATGTGTAATCTCTTATCGCCATGAACCGTGCCAAGCTGTTCAGCGGCTATCAGTGAAGTGTGGCTGCATAAGAATAAAAGTCATTGCTTAGGTCCAGACCAGAGTGAAGATTTTGTTATCAGAGCGGCGGCCCCCAAGCTAGTTGTAGAAATCAATGAGTCAGACTAACCCCGCATTCCTAAGAATTTAATATACAATGTTAGACCTCTTTAAAACCCTACAGGAAAGTCCATGTTCGTTCCCGAGAATTTTACCATATCGAAATTCATCTCACTGATTCGTTGGGGTTTCTCCGGGTTGTCGCAACCTTGTGCCGTAGGTTTACCGCCCGATCTTCCATGACCGCTTCGATACTCATCAAATACAGACACATCCTCCTCCACCTACGACAGGCTTGCAGTGAAGTAACCTAACTGCACAGGATGGCGTTGTACGATCCGTCACTTGCAAGCAGTACGGGTTATCTTCAGGTCCAAGGCGGCATTGTAGAGCCAAAACCAGTTATTGAGATTGCTCTCAAGGTCGATGCCGGTCTGAAAAAGAGTCTTACTGCGTCATTTTCCAGCTTGGATAAAGTCGAGGGCGAAGTACTTGTTACGGCTGTGGGAAAGACCAAATTCCACGACATGAAGATTGGTTTTGTTGGTATGTATACTCATTGGACCATCTACAATACCAAGACCAAGGACACAGAAATTGCTCATCACACTCAAAGTCATGATCTGAATGCTGATCATCATACCTCTAGGATCAAGCAATACCTTTTGTCAGAGCGCATCACGAAAGACCACCACCCACACTTTCCTTGAGCTCGATCAACCCATAGAAGAAGCAGCGCTGCCGAACCCACGCATTGCTGAAGCTGGACAAACTTTTAAGGTCCCCTTCGCTTTTGTGATCCCAGAAAAGCTTCTTCCAGATGCGTGTCGTTGTTCTTCCGACGAAGAGGTCCATAGCATGCACCTACAGTTGCCCCCAAGCATGGGTGACGCGGCTACTGCTGGGCATGGCGGCAAGCTTCGTGAGGACTTCACGGAGAAGATGGCAAGAATCTCGTATGCCATTAGAGTGGTGATCCGTGAGTGCAAGCCCGATGGCAATATAGCCACGCTTGCAGAAAAGACCAGAAAAGTACGCGTGAAACCCAGTTTCCGGCGCCGACAAAACCTCTTCACCGGATGTGAAAACACCGATTACCGGCTCAGGAACGAGAGAACGATCCGCAAAAGAGGCTTCGGGGAGGCTCTGGGCGAATTGACAATGGAGGCTCAGCACCCGTACAGCTTACGTCTGGAAGATACACGCTCGCCGACCTACGACCCTCTGTCTACGCATACGAGAGCCTTCCTTCGCTTCGATCCCGCCAAAACGGATTACCCTCCACCGAATATTAGCAGTCTGAAGAGTGAACTGAAGATATTCACTTTCTACGCTACGACGCCACGGGCCCAATTCCCATGCCGCGACCAAACTCAACGTGACCCTTCTGTAGATTTCACTTCGGTGACACTACCGCTGGCGTCTCGCTCTGTAAGCTCTGGACTGTGGGTGAAACATGAAGGCCAGGGGGGAAAGCCTTTTTACACCGCAAACCTCCAAATTCCCATTGAACTCCCGACAAGCCAAACGTTCGCCCTCACATTCCATTCGTGCCTTATTTCTCGCGTCTATCGCCTCGACATTTCGATTTTCACGTCCACGGTGACTTCCCTTACTATAAAGGTTCCGCTTTGGATCCTTTCCGAGGGAGACGCTGAAGGCATTCCTGGGAGCCCCCAGGACAGTCAAGGAGGAAGAATATCTGCACGAGCGGAACGAGATGAGAGCACTGCACCGAGTGGAAGTTCTGCGCCTGTAAGCACAAGGATGCTGGAAATGGAGTGGATGCAGGATGCAAGCACGCCACGAAACCTCACGCCACCACCTGAGTATTAAGAAAGGATCGAACATGCTTAGTGGTAGGCGCGTTGAAAGTCTTACACTGGGTTGTATTCCGAGGAATATTGGAATTGAACCAGGTGTGGTGTCGCAGGCTTACGTAGAATACACTTGATCAGGGTTGGTGCCTATTGTCGTATGATTTTCCCACTTTTCATGGCTCTGTCATCCAGGCGCAGCTTGAAAGCCCTAAATTCAAGTGCGGGGTTTGGGACTGAGTTGAGGAAGCGCAGTTGCTTTTTGTAGTTAGCTTCCGGCCCCTGCGGTCGGAGATAGTCACTTGGTCGTCAATCCCCGAGAGCATCATATCCCGAAAACATTATATTATAACTCACAACCACACAGAAAAAGCGAGCTTGCGTGTGTGAGAGGACTTGTTTGACTTGAGGGATACCAAGAGGATGGGTTTCAAAGTAGCACTTATCACCGGAGGCGGTATGTCCCCTTGGACCATCAGAGAGTTCCCCAGCTAATGAACACACGAATAGCAAGCGGCATCGGCTTGGCTACTGCAGAGGAGCTCGCAAAGCAGGGGGCCTGGAGAATTCACATCATTGACCTGCACGAAGAGCGAGGAAAAGCGGCCGCCCAAAACTTGCCCGACACGACTTTCCACAAGGTAGACATCAGCAACTATGCAGACCTCTCCGGCGCCTTTCGCAACGCCTTCGAAGCCGACAAACAGCTCGACTTCGTCTTCGCCAACGCTGGCATCATCGAGAGGAGCAACTTCTACGAGAATCATGGAAGCGGCTCAACACCACCACCCGAGCCAGATCTCGCCACCATCGACACCAATTTGAGAGGCACAATCTACACCAGCAACCTAGCCATCCACTACTTCAGGCTTTCCCCACACAAAGGCGCAGGTGCCAACCTGATCATGACGTCCAGCGCCGCGGGAATCTATCCGATGTACTACTCGCCAGTGTACTCGGGGTCGAAGCGTAGGTCACATCTACGTCCCTTTTTTCCCCCCCTTATCCACCAGCTAAGTGGCTTCCAGATGGCATCGTCGGCTTCATGCGTTCCATTGCACCGATCCTCCACAAAGACGGAATACGGACGAACGTCCTCTTGCCGGGGTTGGTGCGGAGCAACATCTTGGAGGAAGCGGCGTGGGCGGCGTTCCCCGCCGAAGCCGTCACGCCGGCGAAGCTCATGGCGGACGCGGTGCTGCAGCTCCTCAACGGCGCCGACATGCGGGATGCGCGCGGCATGACGGTGGCCGGACCGAGGCTGTACGGACGCGCGGTCGAAGTCGCCGTCGATCGGTTCTACTTCCGCGAGCAGCCCGAGTACTGCGACGAGAAGATGCGGGCTCTCATCGAGTCGACCGGCGACGATGCGCAGGTGGGGATGGTAGTGAGCTAGCGATGTCCGAGGCTTTTGTAGAGACGTGGGCCTGTACCTAGACACAGAGAATTCCGTCGAATCCAAGCCAGCTGCAACAAAAAGAAAATGACCCACGTCGAGGTGAAGTGAGACTTAAGGACCACCACCACCACCACCCCGTCACCCCGTCACCCCATCGTCACCCTCGCTCGTTCGAACCTCACACAGATCAAAAAGAAAATTTGGCAAAAACCTGGTTTGGCGCGCCTTGCGGCTCGCTACAGGGAAAACCCCCCAAGACTTACCCCGTCCATAGGGAGCTGGCAAGGGATTTTATTATCTCGATCTTATGTCCTTTCTTCTTTGGTCCTAGAGTCAAGCGCAGTTAGCCCGTTCTTCCTGTTTAAATGGTAACTAGAGTAGTTACCAATCTGCCCCGAAACCGTGGCAGTGCCCTGTGGGCGAAAGGAAAGACTGACCTGTCGATTTATATACGTCATACAGCCTAAATCCCTCCGAGTAATTGCCCACACGTAACGGCATATCCTCTTGGCCACTTCCCTCACTCGAGAAACATCCAATCAGTAACGTAATCTTTCCTGGTTGCTCTTTGTGCAGTGGGGTCTCTTCTGCATGCGTCTATCAACAATATGAGTTACAAAGGGAGTCCTCCTTCCATTGTGGGGGTTTCTGCAAATCTAACGCTTGTTGCCCTTCTTCATAGCATCTTTTCCTACTCTTTCAAGTTCTCGCTGTCTGTATCGCACTCTATCTTTGTGGTACCAAAATCAAGCCAAATGTAGTTCTCTTCTGTGTTGTTCCGTGAAGTGATTACCCTGTTCTCGCTCCGATGGGTGTTCGTGTGTCCGTTCAGGTCAGCCTCTGGGACAAGGACCCGCAGAAATTCTGTACCAAATGAGTGGAGTGTGTTTGCCTAAGTGTGCATCTCTGGTGACGCTGTGCTAGCTGTCGGGTGCATTCTGTCCAAGGTCTACAGGCGTTCTGCACAACCTTGGCAAACTGTCGTTGATACAATCGGACGTGAAGCACTCCTGGCTTCTTTCGATGATTCTTCCTCTCCCTTTCTTCCAAGTCAACCCTTAGTACGACGAATATTGTCAGGAATGTCTACTAAAAGTCACAGTGGATTGCAGAAAATTCACCCTTCCATACCCCGTGAGAAATGCTACTGCCTTTATGGATAGTTGAGGGAATACAGGCTTGAAAAGCCCACAACCACATCCACATATCCACGAAAGTAGGATGCAATATCTCTGAGAGGGCATGTCAGGAAGTGCCCAGATTCTCTTCAATCGACTGCGACGTATTCGAGTAGCCCTTTATTAGTCGAGGTCATCGTTCGTGGTCTTGGTTTGCCCGTTCGGTTCGCTACTCTTGTCCTTTTCCACCTTCTCCCATTCTTCCTGCTTGGAGCCTTCGGTCTCGCTGGAGCTCCCGGTATCAACATGCTCGACAGGAACGAGGGAGAAGAGGATGACGAAGTAGACTTCTTTCGTCTCGAGGTTTCTCAGGACGTATCTGAGAGTGTGAGTTCTTTGTCAGTCAGATAAACTGTTGGAGCTAAAAACTGAACAAGTGCGAGTATTCGTGGTGGGGCGTTGAAGCCAGACAACGCTGTGCGAACATACCGAAGGGGCTGTCCATCCCAGTACTTGATTACAGGGATAGTGAGAATCGGAAGCTTCAGCGAAAACTCGTTGAAGTCCAGATAGCCGTTGAAAAAGTCGCAGGCATAGGCGCGGTCCTTCTCGAAGACGAAGTCTTGCCTGGGCTGAAGCTGCTGGTAGTGCCTCTTCCTCTGCGTGTTGTTGGCAGGCATGCCTGATTTTTCGCGGATTTCCTGGCCGTCCGACTGAGCGCCCTCCTTGAAGATGATAGCGGTTTGGTCTCCTTCGCCGGTCTTCTCGCCGGCGCCTTCTGCCACCTCGTCGATGCTCTGACCCTTGCCACCAACTTGAAGTATGTTCATGGAGCTCAGGATGGGCGAGTAGAGGTAGGGCTCGTCGGCATATGCATCGCCTTCCATGGTGGCGTCAACCCATCCCTTGACCCAGTTGAAGGCGGTGCTGAAGCCCCATGGCAAGCGATCGCGAATAGGATGATCGAAGTCATTTCCGAAAACGAGTTTGTCGCCCGCGATATCCTTCTTCAGGCGGAACGAGTATGCTATGCCGTAGCGATCGCCGGTGTGGTCCGAGTGCTCGAAGTAGGGCGATGTCGCTGGGGAGCCTTGAGGCAAACCTGGGGCTGGATCAGCGTACATGAGCTTCAGAAGATAAGCAAGACGTATTACCGCGGTAGTCCTTCACGCGGACCCAGACTTTGGCATCGAGGTGCTCGGTGGAGATCTCAACAGAGTTGGCCGTGTTTACGAGCACTTCGGAGTGGTTTTTTTCGTCGTAGTCTGGACCAGCAGTAACTTTGAGGATGTATTTGGTGTAGTCAGCCATGATGATAAGGTTTCTAGGTGTGAAAGATCGTGGAAGTGGTGTGAGACAGTACAAGTGGACGTGGTGGACCAAAGATGCGGCCCGACTTTTGCGTCGGGAAAGAAAGCGGACAAGGGCAGATCATCCCCGCGACACCATGACGTCGCCGGGTCGATCTACCGCGCGCCACGTGCTAGATCTCGAACGTCCAAGATTCCCGGCTTACTTGATGTCACAGATTCCAGATATGCTTATTCCTCGCTCCAGTCTACCCGACACGCGGCACATCATTATCATGATTCTCTTTTTGGAGAGCGATTGACTGTGGAGCGGGGACAACAACGACGACGGTGCGGAGCACAATGCGGCCTTGGCATTTGCATCGGAGCTTCTTTCGCCGACACCTCCAAACAGCGCGTCACCCTCGACGCGTCGCCTAGAACGCGACTCAACACCACTCATTCCTCACAACGTCGGTCTTTTCCCCCGCCATGGCGTCAAATGGTAAATCATCCGATATTTCAATAGAGACGCGTCTAATTATATCATCACAGATCGTGAGGAAAGACGCCGCATGCGCCAGCGCGGCGCCGGGTAAGCTACACGCTCTTCCGACGCCGCCATGCCCCGCTTACAACCAGCAGCACAAGCGGTCTGTCTGTGGGAAACTTTGGATTCACTTTTGGTGCTCCGGCTCTCCCTGCACAACTCTCTTCGCGCCCAACTCCGAAAGCGCTTCCCCCTCAGCCCTCGTCGCATCGCACTCCAGCTGCCGCAGTGGACCCTCTACCCGCGCAACGCTCAACTCGCCGAACTCCTGCTTCCAATTCATCACGTCGCACCTCGAGTGCACTACCTGCACGGCGCTCGTCTCGAAAATCTCCGGCCCCGCTACCGCCGAGAGCGTCTGCTCGTAGAACATCAAAGGAACAACACCCGGCTGCAGCGCCGAGCAGTTCTTCGGTTCGGACTAGGAGTGGGACACAGCGGCGTTCGAAGACACCAAACCACGAAAATGACCAGGCGTTCGCGACACCATCTATCACAGGGAAGAGGAAGAGGCCTACTTCGGCCCAGCAAGTGCTAAAAGGCCAGCAAGATGAGCTAGAGCAGAACGACGAGGAGCACCAAGCATCTGCAAGGAAAGCACAGAACAGTTCGTCAAGGAGAACCAGCCGGATTGTCCACGCAACTCCGGTAACCGCTATAGCGGATGCAGGAGATGAGTTGGAGGATAACGATGTGGACCATACATTGTCGACAGAGCGCAGACCTCTGAGCTCATTGAGGAATCTTGAAAACGCTAGGGCAGCTTCAAGCCCTGGCTTGTTCGCCAGTCAAAATGAAGCTAGCCCAGCTCCTCCCTCGAAACGCCGTGGACGCCCTAGAAAATCTATCGAAGAACCTAGAAGCACTGCCGCCGAGCCGTCCAAGACCACCGTGAAAAGGCCAACTCGCAGAAGTTCACAGGCAGCGAGAATTCACGAAGATTTGACCGAGGATGAAGAAGTAGGAGAAGATGAAGTAGAAGAAGACGAATTATCTACGGATGAACTTTCTCCAGTCGCTTCTCATAGCAAACTTGAGCGCATTCAGGAGGAGGATGTAGACTCGGTTGCTTCTCAGCCCGAAGAAGGAGCTGCCTCTTCTGCGGACGACAATGTGTCCCGAGCCTCATCGCCCAATATTTCAGTGAGCAACGTTGCAGCTCAGCGAAAGTCTCGTGGCAGACCTTCATTGCCTAAAACTACAGCACAGATTCCAAAACCACGGAAAGCACAGTCAGGTTCAGCCGGTCCGGCACCAAAACGACCCCGCCGCAACGCCACCGTTGCCGACAGAGGTCCACGCATTCCTGTTACCGTGTATCGCATGTCGGCGCCCCGCAAGCCCACCGACGACGCTTCCGAAATCGACGAGCTCGAACTTCCTACCCCGTCTGCGGTGGCCAATCCGCGCCTGCCCGCCGTCAATGCTGTCGATATCCTCGCGCAGGTCACTACCGAACTCATCGCCCGCATGAACGATTCCCTCATCCGACAGGCTGCCGAAGCGGGCACGTCCGACAAGCCTCGCCGTGCCGAACTCAAGCGCCGCTCTGGTGCCGTTCAAGCATTTTCCACGGAGCTGGCCGACCGTCTCTTCGAGCTGACTGAAGCCGTTGATGCCGGGGAGGCTCTGCGCTCTCGGCTCAAGGCTGCTACGAAGGAGAAGGTTGCGCTGCGCTCGGAGTTCCTGGGTATCCGCAGGGAGCGCGAGCAGGTCGCGCTGCGGATGGATGCGGTTCGTCAGGCTCACATGGAGGCTGAGGCGAAGAGGCGGCATGATGAGGAACTGAACGATGCGCTGTACGGCATCGAGACTGCTGTGCAGCGCGGTAGAGAGAAGGCAGCGCGGGAGGGCCGGGAGGACGAAGGCCCAGAGGTCAACCCCTTGTGGGAGATTGAAGATGCTTTGAATAGTGGTGTTAGTGCTGTGGGCCCTGGAGGTGGCTTGTTGGATAAGGTAAAGGACTTCAATGGCTTTTTGGGTAGGGCGGCGAATGTGCTTGAAGGGAGGTCGTGATTTGGTTTTATGTCATTGTTGGATAGAGTGTTTAGTTGTATACCCTCATTTGTTGGATGACATTGGCGTTAGTAAAATCGAACTTGGATAGGATACTACTGCCTTATGAAAGAGTCAGCTTGATAGCACTATATCCATACTGACTGGTCGTCCTTCCCATATTTTATTTCTCAGGAATGCCCAACTCGGGGGTTTGGAATCTTTAGGTTCCTCCAAAACACCAAATCTCTAATCTCGAAAACATACGTGGGTATCTGAAGCCATCGTGCGGACGTGTATGTAAAATTTTTAATTCGACATTCTCGTCCGGACGATAGCTTCAGCTACCCATGACCCTGAAATTCCTGTCTCTGATGTTATTCTACGCCGCTGTCACCTTCTCGATGCCAATGTCCTTCTTTGAATTAACCCACCCTGCACCCTCCTAGGTGCAGCTGTTTCTTCATCACCATCTTCTCTCAACCCTGCAGTCACTCTCTCGGTATAAGATACCGGTCCCGCAATGTCTCCACGCCCTCTGCGTCCGCCAGAAGACTGGTTTCCGCCAAACAACCGCAGGAACCAGCTCCACGCATTGCCCAACTCACCAGCTCCGATGAGCCCCAACAAGATGATCAGTATCGTCAGCGGTATACCCGCAGCCCAAAAGACCCACTGCTGATGCGACATGTCGCGAATATCCGCCGTGTTCATGCCCAAGAAGCCCGACACGAACGACAGCGGCAAGAAGACGACGGTGACGATGGTGAAGGCGTACACGGCCGCCTCCTGGCGGTCCTTGTTGGAGTCGATCATCTCGAGGCTGGCCAGGCGCAGCGCCTCGGCGTTCTGGCGCATGCCGGCGAAGCCGCGGATCTTGGAGTCGACGGCGGCGGCGCAGTTGTCGACGACGTTGGGCGCGACGGCGTAGGGCGCCGAGAAGAGCGTGCGCCCCGCGTGCTGCCTGCGCTGCTCGAGCGCCTGCCCGAAGTCGGTCAGCACCGCCAGCTGCTGCGTCAGCACGTTGGTGATGGCTTCGAGTTCTTGCTTGAAGGCGCTGATGCTCTTTTGGTGTGCGCGGTTGAGCGGGTCTTCGTCCATGCGGTGTTTCTGGCGTCTTTTTGTCAGGACGGGTGCGGCTAGGAAGGGAAGGGGAGGTGCGGGATTAGACGTACCAGTTGGTAATAGGAGTCGCGGTACGAGGTGAATACGTCAGCGTGCATGCCGGTGCAATCCATCAGGAGCTCTTGTGTTAGCAGGCTCAATATTCCCAAAGGCATGGCAGCAGCTCTATTCTCCAACGGTTTATCTTGGAAGCTGCGCAGAAAGCTGGGCAGGCCGCTAACCAACTCGTTCTCGGAGCGCTCGAGATGGTGATCGAATGCCGACATGTCAGAAGGTTTCCAATGACAGACAGCCAGGCATGTGTGGATCCAGGCCACAACGAACTTGTCTGGAGGGTTGCTTCGAGATGGTGGGGGAACTTCAAGGCCGGAGATGTTTTTGGATAAGTCTCTCAAACGTTTTGCGTAACTCGAGATTCTGCTGAGCTCTTCAAGCTCAGATACCTTTTCCTGTGGAATGGGTCTCTGCACGCTGTCAGCCATCACAATAACTCAGTCAGTGACTGGGGTGTTTCTCACGCTCAGAATGCGCTGGAGAGCTGCCCAGAAACAAGCTGCTGCTGGGGCTTGGCAGTCTAGTGGAAGGAAGAATTGAAAAATGTCGACGAAGTCCTTGACAAACCCAGTCACTGACTTCTTCCATTCTAGTGCCGCTTTGGTAGGAGTGGGAAGCGCTCCCAAAGCATCTCTCACAGACTGATACGAAGGTCTGTTTCGCTTTCCCTCAATGAAAGCTGATTTGTACTCTTTTCGATCGATCGGATGGCTTTCCCTAAGCAGAAGTTTTTGAACCTCTTCTAACGCTTTTCCTAAGCGGACCGCGCTTATGGAGCGATCTTCACTGTTGCTGGTGCTAGCCAACCAGGTAAAAACATGGAACTGGTCCCTGGTAAGGTCCAAATCTGGAAGAACTACCGGCTCGCTCGATGGCTCGGAGACTAGAGTCTCAGCATCGTCATCAGAGTAGCCTCCTGGGGTGGTCGTTGGTATCTTCAGCGAGTATTCGCTGTCACTGAAGGACTTGTGAGCCATGCGTAAATTTAGACTCAATACTGACATACCCGCTGCTAATAGATATCCGGACTGTTGTCCGCTGCGCTTTCTCGTAGACTTTTGGCCAATCGTTCTCGCTCAGAACTGTGTTGTCGAATGTGATGGTGTATGAAAAGCCAGCTTCAATGTCGTAGTCGACCATGGTATCGAAGAAATTGGAATGCAGCATCTATAGCGCCAAGTCAGACAGAGCCAGACAATACAAGCCGACGGCTAGCGTGGATTTGTTTTTTGTTCATGTCATGGGTAGCTGAAGCTATCGTCCGGACGAGAATGTCGAATTAAAAACTCTTCATACACGTCCGGACGACAGCTTCAGAAACCCACGTACGTTTTATTTTTTTTTGTTTTTGTGAAAGAGCTGGGGATAGTTACGCCTAGGGCCTTACTATTCTTCACGCTAGCCATCGGCTGCAAGAGGGAACTGTAAGCTTTGGCATAGGTGACTTACAAACCATGTTCTACACTTCTCCAATGGTAGAAGCCATATGTTCAGGCACTCATCGGACACTTCGATATACTTAGGTGTTGTTTTCGCTGCGTCCGCCGCTGAAGGTTGAGAGGTGAACGTGATCGAATCCCGGGCAATCGATGATGGATCTTCGCTTGAACAGGTGATCATGAATTCTGCAGGAATGAATTAGTAGATATTCCGGAGTGGTAAATCACTGATAGCATGGTAAATGTCACATCCAAATGTATTCCAAGCGGCAATCTTTTACATTTGAGACGAGATGGTTCTCTGCAAGAAAATCTCCCCTAGTGTGCCATAAACGCCCATGAACGGTAATTCGCCTCTGGAAATTTACAGATAGGCTCGGTGGGATGGCAGCATCCAGCACGACGTGAATATTTCCAGGTTGGCCAGAGACAAATTTGAAGCTTTCAGGAAAATCTCGAATAAAGAAATACAAAACTTACTATCGTCTACGATGAAAGCCCAAATCTGACGTACGTGAAACAAAAAGTCCTTCGGCGTGTTCGGAAGCTGTGTTACGGCTTGCTGAAGATCCTGTGCTCGACTGGCTGAAGAGAACAGTGTCTGTAACAGCGTCCTTTTCGGGTGCGCTTTGGAGTTCTCCGGGAGGCTTGGTGGTCCATACTTCTCAAGCGTGAAGAACGGCAAACAGATAAAATCAACGCTAGGAGCTCCCTTAGTGTCGTCAAACTCTTGGTTGAAATTAGCCATCATGTATCTCCCTTGCATGCCATCCTGCGTCAGCAATGGCTTCTCAAACTGTCTGGAGATGCCTCTCAGCACCTTCGAGACGTATTTTTTCTCCTCCTGGTTGAGTCTGCTTGCCTTCTCCACCCGACGCTTCGTACTGTTAGCTATTGCTGCACTCGCACCTTTCAGAACTTACCGTGAAAGCCTCAAAGTTCATGACGTCTTGTTTGACATGCACCCACTCAAACAGCTCCCTTCTCGCCTTTCCCCTCGTCCCTACTCCCTTCTCCATCTCCGCGACCAACTCAGCCACCGGATCCTCACCACCACTCCCATTCTCCACCCACTGCGAGAAAAGCACTCTGTACCTCGTCTCATGCGCACTCCCCACAGTGGTCGTCGCATCGACACCATTCACGCCTACGCCTCGTTCTCCCTCCTCTTTCACATCACTCCCACCCCCATCTTCTTCCTCCTCTTCCCCCAACCCCGTTGCAAACACCCCAAAAACATCCTTACTCCGCTGACTCAGCGCGAAATCTCCATACCGCATCCCCTCGCGGTCCTCATACCCCAACCCGACCCCTCCGTCCCCGAACAAACTCTGCGGCGACTCGAACGCAATCTCCTCCGCATACTCCACCAGACTCGCTGCCGCGGCTTCGCCAGCCTGGGGTGCTTCTGCAACAACCTCCTCAGCCGGACCTACCTTGACAAAATGCTTCGTCGGAATCGTCGTCTCATAGGTGGAGTAATTGCGATACCTACGGATCCTGGACCTGGACCTAGACCTGGACCTTTCGCGCCGACGGCGGGGATCGCGATACCAGTAGTCATCATCGCCAGCAGCACCACCGCCGAAACCGGTCTCGTACTCGTCACGGCGGTCAGCGGCGGCGGCAGCGCGGCGGTTGCCGCTGTTGCGCCGCACGTATTCGAACTCCGCGGGCAGGTCGTCCGCTGCAGCGATGTGTCTGTAATCGCTGCGGGCGGCGGTGGCGGGGGCGGCGATGTCGATGTCGACTTCGCTGCGACGAGGACGGCTGACGTAGTCGAGGTCTACCCCCGCTGCTGCTGCTGCTGCTGCGGTTGCGAAACGCTGCTCCGGCCGCGTGCGCGTGACGTGGCGGCCGCCGTGGTCGCGGCTGTAGGGTGCGCAGGCGCCGCTGTTGGTGTAGTAGTGGCGGCGCGAGGGGCGGATTGGTGGTGGTGGTGGTGATCCGCGGCGGCGGGACATGATGCGCGGCAGGTCCCCTTGTGGTCTCCCGGTTTGGGGGGGTGTTGCTCTTTGGGAGAGGGACGCGTGGGCAGGCACAGCAGGCTTGCGGTAGGGCGGCAATGGAGGCTGAGTGGTGGTTCGGCGGCGATTTTAAGAACAAGGCAGCAATTCAGCCCCAGAGGAATAATCGATCCTGAATCGTTTCTGCAGAGCTGATCATGCGGCTGACGTGCTGTTGCGGCTGACACTGATAGCCCCCAGCCCATCATTTCTTTGCCCAGCCACTTATACTGCCGTTTACCCGCTGCAAAAGCTGGTGGCTTGCTTTAGCGCTTCTGCTAGAAGCGTGATCAGCAGCCTACACGAGAGCTAACATGTTGATCCTCACCGGAATGGAATCACCAGGCAAAAGTTGCAGAGCGAGATCGCTGGAGTTTTGTATAAGCCTAAAGATGCAGAATAGCTTGCCATGTCCTCATTAATCGAACATTGTGAATTAATTTGACGATATCCGAACAGACCGTAACAAAATTCTGCTTGATGCAAAAAATCATGTAATGCTCCCGTTCCACATGTGCTGTGGTAAATGCAGCTGCCTGCCATGCTGATAATATGCTTGCAATAATCAGGGTATTCGCCGCCCAGCCCAGCGCCCCAAACGCCATGAATGAATGTTCGATCACGAGATTCAGAGGCTCAGATGACTGTCAGGGTGCTGACAGTATCATTCTTCAGCACTTCGAAGATCAAGCCCGGAAAGCCAAAGATCTCACTAATGCCGAACGTCGAGTCAACGGCTGGCGCAGCAGATGCTCCGCCAGAGGGGCCCTTCTTCTTCTGCATTGGTGAGCTTGTTGCTTCCTCGAATCCACCAAGGAGCTCGCAGCTACTGCCTGGACTGTCGCCCCAGCCTCGGTTTAGTACCATCCCACGCTGCATTGAGCGTTCCTCCTCTTCCGTCGCGCATGCCGACTTGAAAGCTTCGCAGAGACGACCCTTGACATCCGTGAAGGACATCTCGGATGTGAGAGATTCCCTATACAGTTCTGTCGGGACATGTTCGAGCGTCCAGCGGCTCCTTCGGTGGCGGTTAAAAGGATATGAACCAGGAACGTTTCCGTGGAAGATGACTTTGGTTGCAACTAGGTTATTTCTAGAATTCGGAAAATCCTTAGGAATCTCGCGCGGCTCGTGCTGTGAAGTCGGTGAAGCGGTGGAAATTGCAGTCGGTTTCGAAATGAGCACATCGAAGCCGTGGTGAAAGTAGTTGTAAAAGTGTTCTGCCGATGTCGAGTCATCTGTATCCAAGTAAACTTTCCCACCATCCTCAGATCCCTCGGACTCTTCTGGTTCAGAGCCCGTGAATGAGTCGTGGTCATCCGTATCGGAGGATTCGGCATCTCCGTATGCCATCGAGCCAACACTATTACTGAGAGCATCTAGGGTGTTCTGCTTGTTTCCGTGAATCGAAAGGCGGTTATCGTTCTTGCGATAGACTGCATCTGGCGGTCCCAGTTCGGTGATTAGATCCTGCGGGGTGGTCTCGCTCAGATTGATCCAGAAGGGTGGGCTGGAGCGCCTGACAAGCTCGATACGGCCTTCACCGTAGATTCTGGCGACTTCTATATCATCGGCAACATTCGCCTTGGCCGCAAGCTCCAGAGATCTAGGGTTGGGAGGAGTATGGGTAAACAGAGTACCCCGCGCTTTGGACCAAGACTCGCCGTGGAAGATAGCCATGGATGTAGCTGCAGATGCGGCATGAGACGACAGCAAAGAGACGAAGTCTTTGTCGGCAGACCATGAAGAAGCTAGAAGAGGAAAGTTGAAGGCAATTCCAGGGTATGATAATACGTATGTTCCAACTCCCTTGGTATCGTCAGCAGCGGGAGGGATATACTCTCCCGCATACGTCGGACCAAGTAATCTGTCGTAGACATGGCGAAAGCGAGGACCTGTCGGGCCAGCTTGTGCACCTAGGGCGCTGACAGCACCTTCTCCGGCTTTCACGACCTCGGTGTTCTTGTAACTGAGCTTTGTCTTGGTGAAGTCGATGACCTCGATGAGCCGTAGGCGTTGGTCAGGGCCGTCGAAACGCAGGCGGATGCCGTTCTCCGGTAGGGTGATGACGACCGGGATGCGCAACGGATACTTGGGGTCGAATAGAAGTTGGATCTTGGGGTAGAGGGAAGGCTGGGCTTTGATTCGAGTGAGGATGTCATGGAGTGAGGCGCCGAGCGCTATGAGCAGTTAGTATCCAGGATGCGCAAGCAAGTCTAGGCGGTGAAACTTACTTATGAACCCCAGGGAGCGACCTGGGGTTATGGCGGTGGACGGCGGAGGACTTGACATGTTGAGGTGAGCTTGGGATGTTGAGGAAGAAGCGTGAGAGTGAGAGGCGGGAGCTGCAAGCTGCGCGGGGACCCTGAACGCCCCGCGCCTATCAACACGTCGACCACGTGCAGCGTCCACGCGCACTAGTGCTCTGCCAGGGCTGCAACCAACCAGGTGCGCAGCTGCAAACGCGAGATCTATCTGATCTCAACCTGGAGATAGCTGCGGCACCGAGGGTGGAGGAGCGATATTGGCCAGAGGGAGATGCAAGCACGATTGGCGAGCTCCCAGCCTGCGGCAAGGAAGACAAGGGACGCGGGGAATGACTGGCCAGCTTTAGCGAGACCTGGAGATTGGCTTTATGTAGTGGTGATAAGTCGCGTTCACGCAGCGCAAGCGTAGACACTACCACAAGGCCCAGGAGAAGCACCGAGATGTCCGTGAGGGGCAGGAGAGCGATGTTGGTGCTTGGGGCGATGATGTCGTTGCTCGGTTGCGGCCGGCGACACTGACATGGCTGCTTATCGATTAGACCACTCACTGAGTCATGCCGAAGTTCTGCCGCCCGATTCCGTGGACCAGCGCGCCACCCTCATGTGCGGCTTGCGAGATATACTTCGCGGCAGATGGTTCATGAGTTGTGTGTATAGCTCGGAAGAAAGACGCGGGCAGATCTCTGACATAATTTGTGGAAGTTGTGTTGTCGTGGGTCGGCCACGCGACTGTTTACTTTTCGCCTAAAGCGGCAGTCGCTGCCAGGGTACACCAAAACAAACTCGTCGCTTCCCGTATAGCAACTCCGCGCTTCGACACTGCAACTGCGACACTAACACACAGCCTGACCCCACCAACCCCTCCACAATTTACAATGGCAGGTCCCTCCAGACCTGGCCTTCCCGCCAGCAGGATGAATTCCATGCGCCCACCCACTGCACGCAACCTCCAAAGCCTCCGCGCCCAAGCTGGCACACCATCCGGTCGTGCATCGCCCGCCGAGTCCGTCGCATCCGTCGCAACAAACGCTACTCGTACCAGGTCGCCCGAATCGCGTAAGCGCAAGGACCGCGACTTCGATTCGAGAGTAGACACCAACATCAACGTCGTTGTGCGCTGCAGAGGGCGCAATGACAGAGAAATCCGCGAAAACAGTGGCGTCGTCGTTTCCACTAATGGAGTCAAGGGTCACACAGTTGAGCTCTCCATGGGCGCTAGTGCCCTGAGCAATAAAACCTACAGCTTCGATAAGGTTTTCTCACCGGCTGCTGACCAGCAGATGGTTTTTGAGGAAGTTGTTGCGCCTATTTTGGACGATGTGAGTACTGCCGGTACAAGCGCTCTACACGTCGCTTATTGATATTCACAGGTCTTGAACGGATTCAACTGCACAATATTCGCCTATGGTCAGACGGGTACCGGAAAGACCTACACTATGTCCGGAGACATTACCGATACGCTGCCACTGCCCGACGCTGCCGGTATCGTTCCCCGTGTTCTACATACTTTGTTCGGGAAGCTTGAGAGCGCAGAGTGCGAGAACTCGGTCAAATGCTCTTTCATCGAGCTTTACAACGAAGAGCTTCGCGATCTACTCGCCGTAGACGACAACACCAAGTTGAAGCTGTACGAGGACAACAGCAAGAAAGGGCATTCCGCAACTGTGGTTCAGGGAATGGAAGAGTCACACATCAACAACGCATCCAAGGGAATCAAGCTGCTCCGCGAGGGCAGCCACAAGAGACAAGTCGCCGCGACTAAGTGTAACGACTTGAGTTCTCGGAGTCACACTGTTTTCACCATCACAGTCTACTTGAAGCGCGCATCTGAGACCGGAGAGGACTTCGTGAGCGCAGGAAAGCTGAATCTGGTCGACTTGGCTGGCAGTGAAAACATCCAGCGCAGCGGAGCGGAGAACAAGCGTGCAGCTGAGGCTGGCTTGATCAACAAGAGCTTACTTACTTTGGGACGTGTCATCAATGCTTTGGTCGAGAAGAGCTCCCACATTCCCTACCGCGAGTCCAAGTTGACTCGACTGCTGCAAGATTCCTTGGGTGGACGTACAAAAACATGCATCATCGCTACGCTGTCTCCAGCAAAGAGCAACCTTGAGGAGACCATTTCTACTCTGGATTACGCTTTCCGCGCCAAAAACATCCGAAACAAGCCTCAGGTCAACCAGATGGTTTCTAAGAAGACATTGTTCAAAGAATTCACCACGGAGATCGAGAAGCTGAAAATGGAACTTATTGCGACCAGGCAACGGAACGGTGTTTACCTTGCCCAGGAATCGTATGAAGAGCTTACCACCGAGAGTGAGTCTAGAAGGATCTTGGTTCAAGAGCAGAAGGATAAGATTGAGACCATGGAAACAAATCTCCGGAACAAGGTCCAAGAGCTGTTCAATCTTACTACGAATCTTGCCTCGCTCAAGAAAGACAACGAGGCGACCAAATCCATTCTGGACGGCACAAAGAGCATCTTGGAGAAGACCGAAGTGGTTTTGGAGCACACTAGACAGAACTTGTCTGAGGAGGCTGCTTTGAGGAAGGCTTACGCAAAGACCGAGGAGGAGCTTTCCAACATTGGTCAAGATCTCATTTCGACCCTTGGCAAGACCACCTCTGACATTGATGGTCTGCACTCCAAGCTCCGCCGGAGATCCGATCTCCACGCTGCCAACCAACAGCAATGGGGCTCCTCCCAAGCTCAGGTTGCGAGCACTACGAACATGGTTGATGAGCGCATTTGCGGCTTCCAATCACATCAACAGGAGCTCATGGCCGGCCTTGCTCTGCGGATGCAGGGCTTCGTGCAAGATGAGCTCGAGAAGCTCGGAGTCTCCCAGGCGTTCCTTTCAGAAAAGATGACCGCTTTTGAGCAGTCAGAAAAGGAGGTAAATGAGCAGACGGCCAAGTCAAAGGAGGACTTGAATGGAGTGTTGGAAGAGATCAAGCTTCTACGTGAGGACGTCAAACAGAAGGTCGGCGCTGGTTTGAATGACCTTTCTGCAGCTGCAGAGAGGATTTCGGCTGGAATTGTGACAGAGCTTGAAGCTTTCCACACCCAGCTTCATTCTTCTTACGCAGCTCTAGGCCGAGATTTCAAGACCACTTTCGATGACCTCATCAAGCAGTTGAATGAGCAACACACGGAGGTTGACACTCTCCGAAAGCAGATGTCTGAAGCTAACTGGGAGGTTCTCGCAGCCAACAAAGCTGCTCAAACGAGCGTGGTCTCTGTCGTGGAAGAGGAGAAGCAGAAGGCTGCTGCTGAGCGTGAAGAGCTTCTCACGCAGATGGCTGCTCTGATCAACTCGACTGCGGCTGCTCAGGAGCAGCGCTTGGCCAAGCGTATCGCCAACGTTGGCAAGGACCTTGACACTGCCAACACCACTTTTGAGATGGCCACAGAGAGCTACAACAAGAACATGGATGGATGGGCCGGCAAGGCGTCCGACTTGGTCACTGGGGTTGTCAAGTCTCGCGAGAACGTCAAGACCAAGATCAAGGCTGACTTTGCGAGTGCGAATGAGCACACTGATTCCCTTCGTCAGACCACGGCTTCGGTGCATGATTCAACAGTCAAGATTGTCAACAGCCAGATGGAGAACATGGATTCGCAACTCCACTCGCTTGATGACATTGTGGCCCGTATTCGGGAGCAGAACGAGGCCCATCACACCAGCCACACTGAATCTCTGTCTGCTCTGACATCCAATGTCCAGGCTTCCTATATCAATATCGGCGAGCACTTCAACACGTCTTTCTCTCGCATTCAGGATGTCAGCTCAGACATGGAGGCTAAGACAGCAACTCTGCAAGCTACTCTGCCTTTGCTAGCTGAAGATGGAGAAATCCGGGGCCCACTCAGAGCTCTTCGCGAGGATATCGAACAACAAGGTCTGCAAGACTACGCGCCAACCGGCGAGACTCCGCAGGCCACGAAATACGCATACCCAACCACGCTCCCACGCACCGAGACACAGGACTCTTTCCTCGCCAAGCTCCGGGGCAAAGCTCCCTCCAGCCGCTCTACTACCGCATCTCCCCAGAAGAGTCCAACGAAGCGCATGGTCTTCACCGACGCCGCCCCGCCTGCAGACGAGGAGCACACCACCACTTCTCTTCCCGCTCCCTCCGCTCGTCCTGCAAGCGCTGCAAGCGATGCTAGTACCACCGGCGGCCTCCGCGAACTCGATCCCAACACCATCAACCCGTCTGCGACGGCAGAATCGGCATCTGCTCCGCCTACTGTCGCACTCACGATCGGCTCCCCGACCCTTGCGCCGGCTGCATCGACACTCAAGCGCCAGTACTCCGACAGGACGGAAAGCAAGCTGCCGATGAAGAAGAAGCAGACTCGCATGACCGTTGCCGGCGCCCAGGGCGTTGCGGATAGGGAGAATTTACCGCAGGGTCAGGACTTCAGTAAGAGTATTGGCGTCCCTGGTAGTGGGAGGAAGTTGAGGAGTCAGGGCGGTGGTGCCGCGTAAATTAGGCTTGTTCATCGTACATTTGCGGCGCAGTAGCGATCGGCCTGGTAGGCTGAAGGGGGTTCACGGCGTTTTTACTCGTTGATATCATGGCTCGTTGGGATAGGATTCGTCGCCGTTTCGCTCCCTTTAGCTCATTTCCTTTGTCGACTGGTGGATAGGTTCCTTGCGTCAATCTTGGGGTGGAGTTTCTTTGCATTGGTGGTGCTGGGGGTAGGTGTACAATTCTCTGGATAGCGGATACCTTTCCGACTTTTGAGGGGCATTTCCTTGGCGTTGTTGATAGGATAGTTGGGACTGAACTGGAGGCTAATATCGATTACTGGTTTTCATGACACCGTATTGTGCGGTTGGTGTGATGTGTTTGACGTGTCCGGTAGATCTACGGCTTACAGACGTTTCGCCAGACCGCACGACGACCAATCTCTTGTAATCCAATGGTGCCCACCGAGATGTCTTCTTCGTTTGATGCTCACGCCGGGCTTGATGTGCTCGCCTTTCATGCTTACACAGTTCCTTCCCAGTGTTTCAGGTTGAGGAATCTGATGTCTAATCAAAATATCCTCGATTTTGAGGGAAGACCATGTGGCGTTTGCCGTGGAAGCCCAAGAGTCACTGAAGATACGAACGAGGTGATTGATACACAAGTGGAGATTGTCCTCCTGTCTAGATTTCGGCGCGAACCAGGAGGAAGGGTCCCCTATGGAAGGATTTTCCATGAAAGGGAGTACCCATACTCTGATTGGGCTTTTCTCAACATTATGTTCGTTCGTTGGGGGAGAGAATACGCTGAGCGCGCGTGTGTAGGTGTCATGCATGCGCGTGCATTCATGAATGCCAGGTCAGCTTGGAAAGAGATTTTCCTAGCGTGAGGTCACATGCAGTATACTCTGTCAAAGGAAACTTTTTAGATCAGCTGACATAGAAGGGCACAGCTCGATTTTCGCATAGTCAGTTTGCATGAACTTCTTTAGTATTTCTTTCGTTGTCGAGCGTACGGTCGCGAAAGCCAGCCCTTTATTATTTCTGTATCGCAACTTCCCACTCAAATTCCAGCCTCATCAATAGACTCCTTCAAGATCTCCCAGTCGTTCATCGCAATCAGGATCTGTAATCCCACACGCGCCCTCTGCTCCTCGAACAAGTCGTTCAGCTCCATGTTCCACACTTGCAGCCGCAAATGCATGATACGCTTGTTGATCTGTTGGATGCTGTCTCTGATGAAAGAATTCTCCTCGTCAACTTGATCTTCAGTGAAGCCTTCGTAGGAAGCATCATCATCACTGTCACTGAAAGCCTCTTCAGTTGTGCTCGCCAGGACACGCTGGGGAACTCCATCGATTTCTGCTTGTAAGCGCTGGATGGCAGTCTCAGCTCCACGAAGCCAGTCTGCGTTGCTGACGTGGGGAGCGGTGGTGACTTGAGCAAAGGTGAGAGCCATGATGGCTATTTGGTATCCTTGTAAGAGTTTGAAGGCTGTTTCGGAGTTGAAATTGAAAACAACTAGGAGAGTTAAATATATGTTTGGAATCGTGATGGCAGAAGGACTTGGGTGCGCGTGATTTCCTAAAGAGGGTTCTACATGCATGTGGCAGTTCCTGGAGGCTGAGCAGAGTATTCCGGCACATGCGCATATTCGGATACATATGCAGATTCTCAAATTGCTTTAAGCATGCGGAAGTAAGGTTTAGTAACTAGAATAAACATCTCCAGGACGTCAAATTTTATGATCCAGTTGTTGTGAGCGGCGGAGGTGTTGAGCAATGAGCCAATAAGAAGCAAGAGAAGCGGATTATGCAGGAAGCTTGGGCCCGTCCAGGATCATGGGCCTTTGCGAGGCGTGATTGTCGCTGGCGTCATCGACCTTTTTGCCTCCATTCTCCTCTCAACTTCTCCAAACCCAAACACGCATTCTCGACGTCGCTACAATGGGCTCCTCGGCATCCAAGGCGTCCCGCGCCGCCAACGGCGCCGCCCGCGTCTACCCCACAGCCGCATCCAAGGCCGCAACGAACGCACCAAAGCCCATACAAGCCGGCCGCGCCTCGCAGCCCGGTCCTACCGTGCGCCCGCAGCCGCAAGCCAGCGAGACGAGAGACGAAGGTACGCGCACCGTCAGAAGTCTCAATCCCACCAATCCTCCAAACCCGTCCCTTTCACACGGCACCGCAGACTCCCAGAACTCTCCCACTAACTGAACCCGCCCACTCAGCCATCAACCTCGACGCCGCCGACCCAGCCTTCGCCGCCCAACTCCGCTCCATCGGCCCCGTCGAATCGAACCCCTACACCTCCAACTCGTCGACGTCGCCCTACGAGCCGCACCGGCAGCCGCCCGAGCCCAGCACCACGACCAACGCCACCATGCCGCCCACGTCCTCGCGCCGCCACGACGCCAACACCAGCAACCTCCCCGACTTCTCGACCGGGCCCAACCCCTACGGGCCGCCGACTGGCGCGCCCATGCCGCCGCGCATGCACAACCCGGCGCTGACGATCCTGTCGGCGCGCGAGCGGCTGGCCGACGAGGCGGAGCAGGAGTTTGCGAACCTGGGCCGCCGCGGGGCGCCGGGGCGGCGATTCTTGGACGTGGTGGAGCTGAGGAAGGTGCTGGTGCTGCGCGATCAGCGGGGCAGGCCGGTCGGCGAGATCGAGCGGCAGTTGGGGCTGCGGGAGGGCGTGGTGGGGAGACTGGGGCAGAAGGGGGTAGTGGAGGCGCTGTGATGAGGTGTTTTTGTGGGGAAGGGTGTGGTGTGGGAAAGCCCAAATGCTCCGAAAGAGTTAGGAATCTGCGCGACTTTCTTCGCCCTCCGTTGTGGGGAGGATTTTTGTGTGGAGAGGCGCGGAGAGGGTGTGGGTTGGTGGCCGATGTCGGAGAGAAGGTCGCCACGGACTTGAGCAGTACATTCGGGATTGCCTGATGCAAGAAACTTCGTCGGCAACTAAGGAACGCGAAGGCCGCTTTGTGGCCTTGAGCGTAGACTTAAGAAGTCATGCGACGCTGCTGGAAGGTTACGAACGATATCCGGCATCACTGGTCTCAGCAACGGCCGTGCTTGTGGCCTCTCTCCTTGGTCGAAGTCCGGTCCTGGAAGAACTGGCCGTATCCGATGAAGAGCCACGGAGCAACCCGACAGCCTTATCTTGGTGCGTCGTCAATCGAGCACCATAGGCGGCATCTATTTCTACTCAGCAAAAAGCGTCAAAAGTGCTGATATCCTCGAAGAGAAGGACTTTTGTTACTAATAAGAGACTATACGTTCGATATGTATGTATGTACTATACCAAGCGCCTCGCTCAATGATGATTCATGAACTCAAATCTGAAAGAGAGCATCTCCAACTCCCTATCTCCCATGTCTTACCCCCATATCTTCCCTTTCATTCGTACCATCCGATTCCATTCTACCACGCCGCATGCCCGCCATCCATCCTCAGATCGGCGCCGGTCATGAAGCTGCTGGCGTCACTGATGAGGAAGACGCCGGCGCCGCGGTACTCCTGGGGCGCGCTGAGGCGGCCGAGCATGTTCTGGGTGGGCCAGTCGGTGCGGCGCTCGGGGAACTGCTTGAACAGCTCCTCGACCATGGCCGTGACGATGTAGCCCGGCGAGATGGTGTTGACGCGAATGCCGTACGCGCCCCATTCGGACGCTAGGTTGCGCGCGAGCTGAAGGACGGCGGCCTTGCTGGCGTTGTAGGCCGGGCAGATGAGGCCCTGAAGTCACACATCTCTCGTCAGCTTCTCTTCCAAGCATGGCTGGGGGGGTGCCAGTTTTTAGAAGTTCGTTTTGTTTTTGACATACCCTATTCGCAACCGTCCCGCTCATGCTGGCAATCATGACGATGCTGCCGCCGTTGTCGAAGCGGATCATCTGCTTGGCGACGGCCTGGGCGGTCATGAAGGCGCCCGTCACGTTGACCTCGAGCATCGTGTTGGAGTCCTCGGCGGTGTACTCGAGCGCGGGCGTCTCCTGCTGGATACCGGCGGCAGCGATGAGCCCGTCCAGCCGCCCGTGCTCGTCGCCGATTGCCGTGATGATCTTGTTCAGCCCCGCGACGTCGCGCACGTCGATCTGCCGGTAGTGCAGCGCGGTGCCCAGCTCGGTGCGCGCGCGCTCCTGGATGGGCGCGAAGTCGGGCGACGGGATGGGAAGGCGGTCGAGGGCGTAGACTGGGTTTGGTTGTTTGCCGCGGTTAGCAGTCCAGATCTCTCTCTCTCTCTCAAAACTACAAGACCAGAAGAACCCCAGTTGAAAGGCGTGGTGGGCAAAAGCATCAAGCCTCGAAGCGGGATTCACCACGGAAATCTCACAAATCGAAGAGGATGAACACAGGGGAAAAGCTCACCAGTCGCACCCGCCTCCAGCAGCGCCTCCGCCTGCGTCAGCCCCAGCCCGCGCGCTCCGCCCGACACCAGCACCACCTTGTCCCTCAGGCTAAACTCGGGCAGCCGCTTCTGCGTGCCCAGGTACGCCGTCGCCGTGCTGGCCTTGTCGGCGGCGGGCGGCGCCGGCGCATTGTTGTCGACCTCGAATTCGCGCGGCGGCTCGCGGGCAGCGGCGGAAGCGGAAAAGCTGCGTGCGGTCGACGCGCCGCTTGCTATTCTTGGCAATAATGCTGGTGCGGATGCGGTGGTCCTGCAGGAGAGGGTTGGGATTGATATTGCGGGGCGTGGGGTAAGCGACGCGAACGTGCGGAGAAGAGCGCGGGGAAGGAGCGTTGCTGCTGCTGTCGGCGGCGGCATGGTGGGATCGGTGGACTACTCGTTTAGGTAATTGCTGTCGCCCTTGCGGAAGCCCTGCTGGAACTCTGCGGTGGCAATTGACTGCGAGGGACTCATTATGAGAAATCAAGCGTCCTCGGATTACGTGAAGACTGTAGACGCACCTCTCTGTAGCCAAGTGGCAACAAGCAATGAGCCGCAGAAAGATTATTCTTTTTTCTCTGTATTCCCAGTCTGGCGCGTGGGATACTAGATCTGAGATGGACGCTCGCGTGCAAGCAAGATCAACGCAAGCAATAAGCAAGGGGGGGCGAAACCCAAAACAACAAAAGCGATGCTGGAGATCAACGGCAGAGCAAGGTGCAGAATGTAGGTTCCCTACACCCTCAAGGAAGACCGTCTTTGCTTTTTATATCTCTCCGCCCATGGGCCAAGCTAGCCAGCTACTTGCCGCGCTTCCTGATCCTCTCGTCTAGACCGTCAGCGCAGCTGCATCGGCCAAAGGAAACCCAGAGCGCCTCGTCACGCGGGTCCTGTGAGTAGCCGCCGCGCCCGTTGCGCGCTGCCGACTCTCCCTTGCTCCTCCCCCAAGCCACCGTAGCCTAGGGGGCAAAAAAGAGGGGAGAGATCAAGCTACTACCCGTCCGGGATGCCCGAATTGGTTTCCGGTTGGGGGGATGAGAGGAGGTCGTGTGGACATTGTCGTGGCACGGCATCAGTCTCTTACTCTCACACCAATTGCCATGACAAGAAATCCATTACTGCACGTCCCCCCTCCCCGCAGAAAAGGGGAAAAAAATAAAAAGAGGATCACTGCCCCGGAGAAAAGACCTGACCTAGTGGCCCGTGGATTGTAGACGTGGTGCGGAATTTCCGCATTAGGTAATCCGCGATACTGAGAGACGAACGCCGCCCCGCGCTCTGCCGCCGCCACATCATTTGAGATTCTGGATTCCCTTGGGCACCAGCACTCGAGTAATGATAATCGGGTCCTCGCGGCTCGAGCATCGGACATGGAGGAATATCTTGAACGGTGAGTACGTTTGTGGGCCCCCGGCGCAGCACAGACTGGATACCCGCATATGCTGTGTGTATTTTGGTTGTCTAACCTCTCGAACAATATATTTGTGGAGTTGCGTGGTTGGTTGAAGTGGATATTAAGGTATGGTAACACAACGCCTCCCTCCGGGAATAACGGCAGCGGTAAGATGTCCTGGACTATTTCTGATGCGCAGTAGGATTCCGCCATTGCAGCAGTATGACATGCAGCGGCTGTCATAGCATCATCACCTATACAAATGGGAATAGCGCCTAAGAATACCGTTTTGGGAAGTGGATTATTGGTCCAGAAGCTTGTCAATGGAGTGCGACTTGGAAAACATCATGCGGACAATTTTACTGTCGCTATTGGTAAATCTCCGCTCCGTGCATTTCTGGCCCTGGCACCCGTGATTCCTTCCCGACCACCTCATTGGGGCCACCTCCTTCACTCCTTCTTCACTCCGAAGCCGGCAAAAGGTACACCCGTCTTATCCACGATATATTCCATAGCTTGCAATACCTTTTCATCATCGAAAGGCCGACCCACCAGTTGCAAGCACACTGGCGCATCGCGATAGACCTCAGGCTCGTCTGTATCACCAGCATCAGTAAGTCAAAAGGGCCGGAACGAAAATCAAGAGTTTGGAAAACATACAAAGCTGGTGGTTGAAGGCGTCCTGATCGTTGCGGGGCTGGTAAGCCTCGTCCTTGACGTCGACTGTCGTGTCGACTTCTGTGACCTTCTGCAAGTCAGCATGTGTTGTTCTTGCATGGTCGATCAAATCCAACTCACCGGGAAGACGAGCGACGGGTAGTCGAGCAGGTTCCATTGGCTTGTGTAGCCCCAATACTTCGCGTTGTCGACTGGAGGTGCGGCGCCAGGTCCGACCGGGCAGAGGATGACGTCCACGATATCTGAACCGTCATCCTTTGTCGCTGTTGCATTCCAGTGTGCCGAGTACTCCGTGCGATACTGCTCGCGCAGCTTCGTGAGACGCCAGACTTCAGTGATCGGGTAAGGCTCCTTGGGTACGTGCGGATTTTCTTTTAGGATGAACTTGGAGAGTGGCCGCCAGGGTTCGCCAGAAGCATCGATTGCCGCTGCCTCCTCCCGGCCACCGTCACTGAAATAGAGGCTTGCCTAGAGGCCATTGTTAGCCTCGAACAACCGAACCTCGAGAAAATAGGAACTGAAGAGGAAATCGATCACCTCAACGGAAATATGCTTTGGCTTGGAGAACTTGGAATGATGAAGGAACTTACAATGATTTCCCAAGCGAGGTCATGCTTATAGGGTGTCCACTCAACCACCTCAACACCTTCCGCCATCTTGAGCTTGTCGACCACCTCCTTCAGCGCCCTCAGCACCGGCGGGTGCGGCTTCACGACACCATCGTCCCACATAACACCAACCTTCAATCTCCTCTTACCTTCCTGGTCCTTGGGTAGCCAATCTTCGTCGTACCTCCACTTCATCGGAATCAAGTCAACCTGTTTCAACCACGGCTTCGAATCGATCAGCGTCTTCACAAACACCTTGATGCCCTCCAGACTCGTGCTTAGCGGGCCGATGACGGGCACGATCTGCTCCTGCCCCTTCATCGTCGCCACGCCGCCAGCCAACGGCAGCCGGTGGGCCGTCGGACGGAGGCCCCAGACGCCATTGTTGGCGGCCGGGTTCCTGATGCTACCGCCGATGTCCGTGCCGACGCCCAGGCAGCTGCCACGGAAGCCAACCAGCGCGCCCTCGCCGCCGCTCGACCCGCCGCTCGTCAGGGCCGTGTTGAACGGGTTGACGGTGACGCCGAAGATGTTGTTGGACGTCTCGAGGTGCATCAGCGTCTGCGGCTGCGTCGTGCGCGCGTAGAAGACGCAGCCGGCCGCCCACAGGATGTCGAGGATCAGCGCCTGCGGGCCCTCGTGGTCCGCCCACGCGCAGAAGCCCGCGTTCGTCTTCAGCCCGTCGCCCATGGCCACGTGCTCCTTGACCGAGATCGGCAGCCCGTGCAGCGGGCCAACGGGCTTGCCATGTTCGGCCAGGTGGGCGTCGAGTTCGGCGGCGCGGGCGAGCGCGCGCCCCGGGAGCAGCTCGGTGATGCAGTTTGTGGCATGTTGTGCAAGAGTGGCGCGGCGGAGGAAGGCCCGTGTAACGGTGGTCGAGGTCACCTTGCCGGCCGCGAGGGAGGCCAGCAGGTCTTCAGGGAGCGTCTCGGTGATGGAGACTTCTTCCGAGGTGAGGAATTGGGAGGGCAGGGAGGTGGTGTTGAGGGGCAGCGTGTCGGGCAGCTTGGAGAGAGCGGGCTCTACGGCAGCGAGCGTTGTGTCGCGGTGGGCTTGGAGGGCCGCGGCAACTTCTTGCCAGGGCTTGCCGTTAGGGACAGGGGACGGAGAAGCCATGGTTGGTAGTAGCAATATATTTAGCAAAAGGGTCAAGAAGTTCTGGATGACCAGGGTACGCTGTTGAAGTGAGGGGATGAAGTGGAATGGCGAGCTAGAGGAACCCGTGGTGGAGTTATTTGAGGGGCTGGCATGGCGGTAACTGAGGGAAAAAGAGGCCGCAGGTGATTACTAGTTGCGGCTTTGTGCAGTTTGTGTAGCAATGCCCTACAGTGGGGTTTAAGATTGATAATGGAGGGGGGCTGATAACTGCTGGGCCCAAGCTCCTTTCTTCTTATGGCAGGTACAACCGACGGGATCGCTTTCTCAAAGAAACATTAAGCCTCTTAATAATTCGAAGCAGGCTGCTCCTCTGCGCTAGTCCATTGAGATCTAGAGCGACCTAATCGGCCAATGGTTGGAGATATCCTGCGAATGGCGCATCAAGTGGCTTGACGCAGGTACGGGTTGTGCAAGGATGCGAGCCGAGGAAAGGCGGGATATCGACTATCGGCCTATCACGGCTTCGTCAGCTTCGAGCCTATACATATCTGCAGCCTCTGCATCCTTATCTCGACGGCCTTCTTCACTCTCAGCCTGCAGAAGAGACTGCCGCACAAGTTGTGTGCCCCTAGGCAGCAACAGGAAAGGCTCTGCCCCGAGGGTACCATGGATTTTTTTTTCTTAAACGAGTACTTTTAAATTCCCGCGTCCGGACTTTTTGACTAACCGAATACCATTATCTCATGAAAGATTGCTCAACTCAGGTCCATCTTCCCTCACTTCGTACCCTGTTTCTCACGGAAATGACCCGCAACTAGGAATGCCAGTTCAAGTGCCTGTTTCTCGTTCAGACGCGGGTCGCAGTACGTTGTGTAGTTCAAGCTCAGGTCATCTTCATCAAGACCCTCGCTGCCACCAAGACATTCAGTGACTGCGTCACCAGTAAGTTCAAGGTGGACGCCTCCGAGGAAAGATCCCAACTGCTGGTGAATTTTCAGTGCAGAAGCAACCTCAGAAAGAATGGAAGAGAAATGGCGGGTCTTGATCCCCGACTCGGTGGAGCGCGTGTTACTGTATTCGGCGTTAACAATGATTTCGTCACAAGGTATTCTGAACTCACCCATGCATAGGATCACACTGCCAGACTACGACATGACCACTGTTCCTCACAGCCTCGATGTGTCCTCCGAGCATCTTCTCAACCTTGTCTTCTCCGTAACGCGTGATGAGAGTTACCTTGCCGATCTCCTTGTCCGGATTGACGATGTCGAGAAGCTCGATGAGCTCCTCGTTCTTCATCGACGGCCCGACTTTGATGCCGATAGGGTTCTCAATACCACGGAAGTATTCGACGTGGGCATGCGTCAGCTGACGTGTGCGATCGCCGACCCAGAGGAAGTGTGCGGCTGTGTTGTACCAAGCTTTTCCGTCCTCATTGGGTGGGACCTGAGTTCGAGAACCAGCACCCCTCGGCCGAGGAAGACGGCGCGTAAGAGCTTCTTCGTACTCGAGCACGAGGCCTTCGTGGCTGGTGTAAAGTTCGACCGTTTCCAATTGGCCGGCAGTATCAGCACCGATAGTGCGCATGAAACGTAGCGACTCGGTGATGCTGCTGACGATATGTGAGTACTGAGCCTGCAATTTGTCATCTCTGACGTGGCCGAGGCTCCAATCAAACGGGTTGTGCAGGTCGGCGATGCCACTCGATAGCTGTGCCCGAACATAGTTCGATGTGGCGGCCGAGTGAAAGTAAGCCTGAACAAGCCTGTCGGGGTCCGGGTTCCGCTGGTCTTGAGGAAAGCCGTTCAGAATATCGCCACGGAAGCTTGGCATCTCGACGCCGTTGATCTTCTCCATAGCGCTTGAGCGAGGCTTCGCGTACTGACCGGCCATGCGTGCAATGCGGACGACTGGCTTGTTAGAACCCCAAATAAGAACCAAGGACATTTGGAGCAAGAGCTTGATCTTGGAATCAATAGGGCCATCCTGGCAGTAAGAAAAGAGCTCGGCACAGTCACCACCCTGGAGCAGGAAGGCTTCGCCAAGCGCAACACGCTTGAGGTGTGAGCGAAGCTTGGTGATCTCAGTGGGCGTCACGATTGGGGGGAGGTTGCGAAGCTTGTCAAGTGCAGGATCAAGGCCAGCCGGGTCGGGATAGGTGATGGCTTGCACAATGGGCTTTGAGCGCCAGGCTACAGGAGTCAGAACTTCTCTTCGATTATTAATGATTCTAGACAGGCATACACGACGGGTTCCATTCAGCTGCAGCCCCACTGGGCGCGGCCGAGTTCTCAGTTGAATTGGTCATCTTGGTTGAAACGGCTAGTCAATCCTCGAGTCTTTCCGGATGTGCTTGTAGACAGGAGACTCGTTGCTCCGCGCAGAAACTTCGGCTTTCTCGTCCTGTACTAGTATTAGCGAGTTGCAGAGATGTCTTCAGTAGTGTAATGTACGTATGCGTCGAAGCCTATCTCTTCCTCTTTGCGCCGAGCGTCTCGACAGACAGCAAGAGCCACCGTCTTTTCAGAGGGGTGAAGAAATTCGTAATGTGCACGATCTTTGCGAACTTCGCGCCACACCAAGGCTAGAATGAAGAAGAAGGCGAGAGGGACTGCGAACGAGTGCAGGCAAAGGGCAGTCATTGTCAGAACAAGTGCTGGTGTCTTGCAAGGAAACAGGATAGCGAAAGTAGTGTGGGCACGAAAAGGAACACACGGGAGCATTTAGAAATACTTATAGTGAGGGCAGAAACAGAGAAGGCTGAAGAAAAGTGTGGTACCTTGGTGGTGGGTGTCGCTGGAATGCTTGACTTGGAAATGCGTGGCGCCGTGGGACGGCAGAAACGCAGCGCTGACGGTCTCTCGTGAGATAGTCGACGCAAACGACGTGGAGCCGGAGTAAAATTTCGCGCAACAAGAGTTAGAGCGGAAGGAAGGGAGCAGTAGAAGACGGCGAAAGGAAGAATTGGTTGGATGACTGTACTGGGTGGACCGTGCCACGGGAGCTCCGGGCCCGATGGAACCAGCCACTGGCGCGCTCGCTTGGCTGGCTAGAGCTATGACGTCCGCTTCTGCGAGCCATCCCTCCAACAACCACTCCACCCGTTCTTGAACACGACTCCCACATCGCACAATGGCCGAGGAACCACAACCCGCAGGCGTGCACGAGGGCGCCGAGCAACCGCCCGCCCCCGCTTCTGCCGAGGACCGCAAGGCGCAAGCGGCCATGTCGACTCTGGACGCCGCCCAGCGCGAAGACGACGGCGCTCCGAAGAAGAACGTCGACACAGAGGCTCTGGGTAAGGCTATGAAGAATCTGGACGTGAAGGACAAGAACAAGGCACAGGAAGTCAAGAAGGCCGTCAAGGTCGACCCTGCAGATGTCACTCTGCTGGTACGCTCCCCTTCTGCGAGCGGTATCTGCGCGCACGCGCTAACAACGCACTTCGTCTGTAGGTCGAGCAGCTGGAGTTGACCAAGCCGAAAGCGACCGAGCTTTTGAAGGCTCATGACGGTGACGCTGTCAAAGCAATGTCCGCCTTCATCGGAGTCTCCGCCTGAACTCTGGCACGACACGGGAACGGATCCGCTGTCGCAACGACGCATCTCATGACGAAATGATTGAATGACAAGAAACGATACCGCTGCAAATAGATCGACGGCGTGTAGATCATGGAGCATATCTTCCGGATCTAAGCAACATGCATCCACCAACCCTGCAATTGAAGATTAGAGTGATAGTGGAACGTAGCAATGGATACCGAATGCCACCACATCACTGAGCAATCTACTGTATCTTCGCTCGATGCATTAGAATTATGAATAACTGACTCTTAGGATGTCGCAGAGAAGGCCAGCGGGTACAGCACCTTGTCGGTATTTGGATTCACTGAGAAGGTTGTACCTGAGTTTCGCGGCCCGGACGAGGTTATAACCAGAGGCTGCTGAGCCTTTTACGAGTCGGCCTCCGAAGACGCATCTGCTGATCACTACTACAACCGGAAAGTGCTTAGGAACATTGGCATGAGGGATCAAAAGCACGGAAGTTGATCTCTTTGAGGAATGACGCCCGGTCGATTACCTCGATTTTTACGCAATAACGCCTTCTAGAACAGCGGTTTCTCTGAATGATTCACAATGCAATCGTACTTTTGGCCATCAGAGCCTTCTAACCGTCTTGGCAGGGCGTGCGATGCAGGAGCGGCAGGAAGCGAGCGAGCTTCCATGCACAATCACCGACGTCTCCTAACCTTCTAATCCCGTCAGCTCTCCGACCCCGGCTTGGCTACCGTTTTCTGCACGATGTGTCTTCGTCATTCTGGCGGCTTATGCCGAATCAGCCCCATGATCAGTCACGCATGATGAATCCGTGCAAAAGAGGCTGTGAACACGGGCTTCGCTGGCTTTATCATGGCAGAGTCTGTGGCCATATCACCACCTTCCTTTTACTGTGCCTCTCCTTTCAACCTTGGTATCCGATGCATCGAACGCAAGTGCTGTTGTCGGCCGTCTTTCGGACCCTTCCCCCCACTCTGTTTCAGAAAGGTCGTTGATGTTTCACAGCCCAGCCGCCCAACAAGTGCCCGTCACTTCCAGGGGTAAAGCGGCAACGGATAGAGCCGGTGGTGTCGTGCTGATTGTGCACGTGGTTTTGGTTTTCTCTCACCTTTTCATCACTTCATTTGTTAAGAATAGTGGCTTGCACGCCGCCTCCGAGTACATGGGGTGTCTTCGGCATTACTCGCCATGCCGCTGCCGCGTCCGTGAGCTTTGCATCCCGTTCCAGTCTCGCCCGGCATCGGTTACGGTGCGCGTTACCGGATAAAACCTGCCAAGCCTGTGGCTCGTCGCAGGGAGCGCCCGCTGGGTCCAAGTCCGCTATAAACAAACATGCCTCCACAGGAACGGTACACGCTCTGGACCATTCGCACTTGGCGCCTTTCCGGATTTGAGGCCTGTTAATGCCGAAAACGCAACGCGCCAGCTCTCCCATTTGTATCGAGCGGGTGGGCCCGTAAGGCTAAATCCAGCGCGATGCGGGCCGGATTCCAGTCGAATAATCCCACGAATGTCGCAAAGTCGTGCCGCCGCTCCTCGGTGGAATTGCAGGCGTAGCATCGGGGTCCGCCAAAATGCTTGGACGTAAATGGGAAGTGCTTTTGCCCAGAGGCTAAGCATACTCTATCTCCGGTCCTTAGGGATGCCGGGCCATACAGCCGCAACAAATTCCATGCTCCGCTGGGATCGTGCGTTGCCAAGCTTCCTCGCAGCCAACCTTAAAACATCTAGCATAAGGGACAGGGATTTAGCCGGGTTGCGCGATGCGTGGATTGGCCGACTCCTTTATCGTTTGCCATGGGTGACAGCGCGCCCGACTAGGATTCTGAGCAGTGGTCTTTCAAATCACCAGTACCCTTCCGTCCAACCCGCCGGACGCTTGCACGCCATGTACGAGGAGGATGCTTTCAGAGCACCTCGGTCTACTTTCTCCCGAGTGAGCTCCCTCTTTGAGCCTGGCATTACCCCACTCGTCACCAGCTGCACCCCAGATCTCGGGTATGCGTGCAGAACTCTACCCACCCGGGTGTAAAGCCTTGTCACGCATGCACGTGAGCCGGAGCTTGTATTATTTTGGCATTGTTTCCTGCAGCTTCCGGGAAGAAAGGCCGTGGCCAGGCTCCGCCCAATAAACTAGCGAGCGGTGGTGTTCTGAAACATCAACCCTACGCCGACTACCGCCAACTCCCGCACGCTCCTGATTTGTGGAGCATGTTTACAGGTTCACCTCACCATCCTTTTTCTCCGTACCGAGATGAGCCACTGCATCCCACGGACCAATATGCTGAACCTCCCTGTATTCTCTGGATAGGCGCCACACTCTCTCCACACGTACGGACAACTACAAAAGCAGGGGCTGGGCCTGCTATGTTTTAGTTGTTCGTCACGGCTCTCTCCCCCTTAGCAACATCCATCCCTCATTGGAGGGCACCGCCACAATGGCACGTTTCGCTTTGTTTCTGACCTTCCTCTCGCTTTTCACCTCAGCGCTGGCCGCCTTCGGCGTGACCAAGTCGGGTTCCAACTATGTCGTCGACGCAGGCTCGAGCAATCCATTCATTGTCACCGTTTCCGGCAGCAGCTGCGACATCACTTCCATTAAGTACCGTGGCGAGGAATTCCAATACTCTGGCAAGGGCTCTCACATCTCTTCTGGTCTCGGCTCCGCCACTGTGGCCTCGGAGATCGTCAACAGTATGTAGATCCATTCCCACCCCTCATCTCTTACCCCACTAACGACATGTAGGCAACATCGCCAAGATCACTTGCACCACTAGCACTTTGACCCACTACATCATCGTGAAGTCTGGAGAGAGTGCCCTGTATATGGGCACTTACTTCAGCGCTGAGCCCTCGATTGGTGAAGCCCGTTTCATCGCCCGTCTTGACCAGAGCAAGCTTCCTCTCGAATACCCGTATGGCGTTGTGTCGACGACTGCCGGCAGCAGCAGCACCGTCGAGGGATCTGACGTCTTCGTCGTGAGCGGCCAGACGCGCAGCAAGTTCTACTCTAGCCAGCGCTTCATCGACGACAAGGTGCAGTGCGTGTACCGCGACGATGATGCGATCCACGCTTGCATGATCCTCCAGCCTCTTTCCTACGAGGGATCCAGCGGCGGTCCCTTCTTCAGGGATATCAACACCAACAACGCTGGTGACTCGACGAACCTTTACTTCTACATGAACTCCAACCACGCCCAGACCGAGAGCTACCGCATGGGCTTCCACGGTCCCTACCAACTGCAGTTCAGCCGCTCTGGCGTTCCTAGCACCTTTGATGCGTCGTTCTTTGAGGACCTCAAACTAACCGGCTACGTCGCTACCTCTGGCCGCGGCTATGTTAAGGGAACTGCTTCGGGTGTTGGCAGCAGCTTCCAGAAGGTGCTCCACTGGTACAACGACAACGCCCAGTACTGGGTCTACGCCTCTTCCAACGGCGCCTTCACCTCGCCTGCCATGAAGCCTGGCACCTACACCCAGGTCCTGTACCAGGATGAGCTCAAGGTTGCCACCGACTCGGTCACGGTGAGCGCAGGCTCGACCGTCACCAAGAACATTGCGTCCACCTTCTCTTTCCCCTCGACCATTTTCACCATCGGCGACTGGGATGGCCAGCCGGAGGGCTTCCGCAACGCCGACAAGATCGAGCGCATGCACCCGTCGGACAGCCGCATGAGCAGCTGGGGCCCGTTGACCTACACTGTCGGCTCCAGCGCTCTGACCGACGTTCCCATGGCCATCTGGAAGGGCATCAACTCGCCGCTCACGATCAAGTTCACGCTCAGCTCTTCGCAGACCGGTGCGGCCACGCTCCGCATTGGCACGACCCTCGCCTTCGCCAGCGGTCGCCCGTCTGTCAAGATCAACAGCTACAGCCCGTCTGCGCCGGGCGCGCCGACTAAGATCGACTCGCGCGGTGTCACGCGCGGTACCTGGAGGGGTAACGGCGAGATCTACACGTTCACCATCCCGGCCGGTACTCTGGTCTCGGGCTCTAACACCATCACCATCGAGTGCATCTCGGGAAGCTCGGGCGACAGCTACCTTGCCCCCAACTTCGTAAGTGCCTGCAGAATGTACCATAGCGAAGGAGCCAGTGCTAACCAGATGAACAGATCCTTGATGCAATTGACCTTTACAACAACTAAGTGGAGTGAAGAACTGGAGATGATTTTCAAGCTTCTGCATGTACATAGTTTATGCCTTACAATGAACATACATTTTGACTTTGCATTACTCGAGGATACGAGATTGGCGAGGACATAGCTCCACCACAGTGCATGGCCACGACTTTTGTGTGGCTGAGAGTGAGCGCGGCCCCGGTCGTGCATTGATTACCTCATCCGCCTACACGATCCGTGCGCAGCTGAGACGCGGCTGCGCCCGCGACGACGCGGTCCAGCCAGCAAGCAAACACCATCACCGCTCTTTTGGCTTGGCTATGCGTCCCGCCCAACACTGAAAAACTCTTTCTCCCGGGCAAACACTGTCAGAGTTTCCCATCGTCAACGCCAGCACGACCGGGACTCGATCAGCTCTGCCTGGCTTATGACGCTATCGCTGAGACCACCCTAGTTGTTGACATTTTGCCGTGATGGATTACCCGGGCTTCCAGGCGCCTCTGGTCGCCGACGACCTCATCGGCACCCTGCGGAACCACTCTAAAGTAAGTCTGGAAAGCCAGCCGGCAGAGCTTCAATGTTCCCCCCTCGTGTTCGTAACCTTTTGTCCTTCACGCCAGAGGAGATACGAGGGAATTTCGCTAAACCGCTTATATTACTCTTGCAATACTCTTCGCTAACCATTTCAAGGTGCCCGAGGCCGGCGGCAGTCATCGTAACAAGTCGTCATCCGTCTACAGCCTAATTTACACTTTGATCCCTTCCGTCCTCGTGGCCATCATCCTGCTTACCACCTTTGTCTTCCTCCGGAGCAAGCTTCGGCGCTTGTATGCCCCGAGAACCTTCATCGATACCCTGACAGAGCAGTAAGTATTCAGCTAAGGCCAAAACGCTCAACACCGTCTCACCATCACATAGAGAAAAGACCCCGAGAGACCCTGACACAAAGCTGGCCTGGATCAAATACTTCACCACTTTCCAAGACACCGACCTTCTCAACTGGCAGTCCCTAGATGCCTACCTCTACGTGCGCTTTTTCAAGATCATCGTCGTCACGTGCTTCTTTGGCTTCCTGCTCGTTGGCTCCGTTCTCATTCCCATCAATGCTACTGGAGGAGGCGGGCAGAAGCAACTCGATATCCTGTCATTCAGCAATGTCAAGGATCCGAAGCGCTACTGGGCCCACGCTATCGTGGCCTGGGTCTTCTTTAGTGAGCCTCAACAGTTTCGTGTCCGCGTGCCAGCTACTAATCATTCCAGGCTTCGTTCTATTCATGATTACCCGAGAGACCATTTTTCTCATCCACTTGCGCCAGGCTTATCTCCTCTCGCCCTGGAATTCGAGCAAGATCTCCTCCAGGACTGTTCTCTTCACTTCGGTGCCCAAGCACTACTGTGACAAGCAAAGAATCAAGAGCCTCTTCGATGAAGTCAAGACAGTCTGGCTCGTTGAAGATTTCAAGGAGCTGGAGGACATGATTGAGAAGATGGACAAAACCGCGCTGAAATTGGAGGCCGCTGAGATCAAACTCATCAAGACCGCCAATGCAAAGAGGTTGAAGATGGTCAAGGACCCTCACGCGAACCCTGACGATCACGACACAGACCATTGGCTGGCCATTACGCGCCGTCCGAAGCACAGACACGACAAGTTCGACTTCATCTGGGGAAACAAGTTTGACACGATTGCAGAGTGCCAAGAGGACTTGCGCAAGATGATCCCCTCCGTCAAGGCTGCCCAAAAGCTGCGCATCGATGGCGATGCCAAACTTCTTGGTGCTGTGTTCATTGAATTCGAGACGCAGTCCGCTGCTCAAGCCGCTTTCACTTTGGTCTCGTTCAATCATCCTGAGCGCATCGTTCCCCGTCAGGTCGGAGTCCACCCCAATGAAGTCCTCTGGAAGAACTTGCGTATGTCTGACTGGGAAGCTCTTGGCCGGAAACTACTCGCGTTTGCATTCGTTGTCATCTTGACAATTTTCTGGGGTGTTCCTGTCGCTTTTATTGGTACCATCTCAAACCTGAACTATCTTTCGGAGAAGTTCAAGTGGCTCGCCTGGCTCAAGAACCTTGACAGCAAGCAATTGGGTCTCTTGACTGGTCTTTTGCCTTCTCTGCTGCTGTCTTTCATCCAGAGCTTGGTCCCTCGATTTTACAGATGTAGGTTACCATTCTCTCTTAGGTTGAGACCGTGCTGACTCGTTTATAGACATTGCTAGACAGTCGGGTGCAGTGACGCTTTCTCAGGTCGAACTGCGCACGCAGCAGTATTTCTTCGTGTTCTCGCTGATTCAGGTCTTCCTCGTCACTACCTTCTCGTCTGGAGCAACAGCTGTGATCGGTCAAATCGCACGCGAACCTCGCTTGGCACCTGCTCTGTTGGCTGAGAATCTTCCCAAGGCATCCAACTTCTACATTTCGTACTTCGTCTTGTACGGAATTGCTATCAGCGCCGAGCATGTCTTCAATCCCCTTGGCTTGTTCTGGGACGAGATTCTGCCCCGTATCTGGCCTTATGCTACGCCTCGAGAGTCCTTCAATAAGTATGTTAACCTGGACACTCCCGGTTACGGTTCAGAGTGCGCCAAGTGGGCGAACTTGGCAGTCATCGCTATCAGTTACTCGTGCGTTGCACCGCTGGTTCTCGGATTCGCAACCGTCGGCTTCGTCTTCATTTACCTGGCCATGCGGTACAACTTTTTCTACGTCTTTTCTACTGATATCGACACGAAGGGCGCCTTCTATGCGCAGGCGCTCCAGCAATTGACTGTCGGCATCTACATTGCCGAACTCTGCCTTATCGGCCTGTTCTCGACCCGTATCCGTGGCGACCTCAGCGCCAACGGACCGCTGATCCTCATGATCATACTCTTCTTCGCCACCATTTTCTACCAGTACCTCATGCGTCAAACCCTTACGCCGCTCACCGAGCTGCTGCCTCGCAACCTTCTCGCCGAGACTGAAGCAGACTACGAAGCACGCGTCTCTTCCGACTCTGCCTCTGCCTCGAACGCCCAGAACGGCAACAACAAAAAGGACAAGAAGAACCAGAAGAAGGACAACAACACTCGCAACGACCAAGCCGCCAGCCAACACCCCGAGACGCAACCGCTCCTCGCGCCGGATCACGCAGCACGCGCAGGCATGTCCCAACACCGCGCCGGCTCGGTCCACCACCCGTCGCGCATCAACGACCTCTACGGGCACGAGAAGTACAAGAAGGTGAAGGACAACTTCCAGCGGTGGTTCGCGCCGCACTCGCAGTCGCCGGCCGCGCTGGCGTCGACGCTGCACCCGTCCCTGCGCGAGCCCGTCCCGCCCTACCCCGAGGACATGGCCAAGCTAGCCTTCGTCAACCCGGCCATCACGCGCGAGCCGCCCACGCTGTGGATCGTGCGCGATGAGATGAAGATCAGCCAGCGCGAGATTGGCGAGGCGCGCAGGGAGGTGGATGGGCTGGACGTCATGGATGATGGCGCGTGGTTGGATGAGAAGAATGTCGTGCAGTGGGAGAAGGACAGGTTGAGGGACATGCCGCTGTGGCTTGGTAGGGTGGTTTATTAGTCGGCGTGTCAAGGTTGCCCTTGATGGTTGGTAGGGGCAGCGTGCACAAGCCCATGAAGGGGTGGGATGGGTGGAGAGGGGCTGTGTGAATGTACCATGTGTATGAAAATTGCCATCTATACCGTACTCCATGGCTGATGAGGTTGGCCTAGTACATTCATTCTTTTTCAACAATTCCTCTTTGTGTCCTGCTCCGAATTAGACGGTGAAGTCTCTGGTGTGAAACAGTGCAGAGAAGCGTGCAGTCGTCCAAACTTCCTCTGCCCAAGGCTACCGACACTCCCAAACACGTAACACAATTTATCAAAGTGCGTACTGCTGTTTTCAAACCAGATATTCCTCAACGGTCTATGGAGAAAACTCTTTTGTTTATAAACAGAAGTGGAATAAAAGCGATTGGAATAGAATAAGCAGAATTCGATTTACCTAAATTTTTTCGTCATCAGTACACCAAGTTTTCCTATGTGGTATGTCCATCTTCCGTCCTGCCTAGTAGAAGTCGTCCCATAACCCATCTACAGCACATCCCTCTCCCCTGTCAAACGATCAAAACCCCCCATCCAACCAAGCCGGCAAATACCTACTACTAGCCGGCACAACGCCATCCGCCGCCTTCACACCTAACCCATGACCACCACTCCCATTCACCGATACACCGTTCACACTACTACCATTCGCACCTTCTCCCACTCCCCCCACGCCGCTCAGCCCCAGCCCCCTAAACGCCAACTTCGCCGAGTCCGGCTTCGGCGGTGGCGGCTTCCAGAGGTAGCGCGACGCCGGGTGGTCGTCGGCCGGCAGCTTCTGGCCGCGCACGCCCGACAAGGTTTCGCGCAGGGTGGCGCCGGGGGGAAAGGGGTAGCCGTCCCAGAAGGTTCCGCGGCGGCGCAGCTCGGGGATCAGCAGGTCGATGACGTCGGTGAAGGATTGGGGCATGATTGCGTAGGCCTGTGGAGGTTTGCTTGTGTTAGTGAAGGCTGGCGGGGAAAGAAAGGTGTGGGGGGGTTGTGGTAGCTTGAGAGAGAGGACAAGAGAGACTTACGATATTAAACCCATCCACATCCGCCTCCTCCATCCACCGCTCCAGCTCATCCGCCACCAGCTCCGGCGTGCCGACGATGGTGCCACCCAGGCCGCCGACGATCAGGTGCTCGGCGAGCACCTTCTTCGTCCACTTGCCGACCTTGGGCTGGTGCTTGCCCAGGCCCTCCATGTAGCTGCGGATGGCGTTGGTCTGGACGAGGCGCAGCTCCTCGTCGTCGGCGTACTCGTCCATGTCGTAGCCGGTCCAGCCACCAAAGAGAGCCAGCGCGCCGCCGACATCTCCATAACTCGCGTACTCGGCGTACTTGCGCTCCGCCTCAGCCTGCGTGCGCCCCAGCACGACGCAGATCTTGGCGATGACCTTGATGGCGCGCGGGTCGCGCCCGTGCTTGGCCGCCTGCTCGCGGATGCTGCGCACGCCCGCCGCGCAGCTCGCCGGGCTGTGCCCGCTGACGAAGACGGCCTCGGCGTGCTTGCTGGAGAAGGCCGTGCCGGCCTTGCTCGTGCCGGCTTGCATGATGACGGGGACGCGTTGCGGGGACGGCTGGCAGATGTGCGGGCCCGGGGCTGTGAAGTGCTTGCCTTCGTGGTGGATGGGTCGCACGCGCTCTGGGTGCGTGTAGATGCCGCGTTCGCGGTCGAGGGCGACGGCGTCGGTGCGCCACGAGGATTGGAGCAGCTTGTACATGACTTCCATGTATTCCTCGGCCATGGCGTAGCGGTCGTCGTGCTCGGGCTGGGCGACGCGGCCCAGGTTGCGCGCGGCCGAGTCGAGGTAGCCGGTCACGACATTCCAACCGCAGCTGTTTGGTGGGTTAGTGGGTGTTGTTTGCCGGTTCTTGAGGTACAAGGAAAGGGGAACTTTTCCAAAAGGTACATCATGGGGGTGCAAAGGGGAGAAGGCCCAGAACTCACCGTCCCTTAGTCAAATGATCTAGCGTGCTGAGCCTCCTGGCGAGGTGGTAGGGCTGCTCGTACGTAGTACTGACGGTGACACCAAAACCGATATGCTTGGTGGCGGCAGCCATGGCGGGCACGACCTGTATCGGTTCGTTGACGGGCCACTGGGCGCCCGACCGCACCGCCTCGTCCAGGCTCTTCTTGTACACATCGTAGCCGCCCAGCACGTCGGCGATGAACATGGCGTGGAAGCCACCCGCCTCCAGCGTCTTGGCCAGCTCTACCCAGTGCTCGATGTCGTTGAAGTTCATGGATTGGTCGTCCGGGTGCCGCCATAGCCCTGGCGATTGATGGCCGCTGCCTGGGTTTGTGAGCTTGTGTCCCGTTTGGTGGAAGACGATGGGGTGCTGGGAAGTGGAGTTGTGGGGAAGATTCGCGGGCGAAGAAAGGAGCGTTCAAGCATGTGTAGGATGGTACGTTGCGGGAAAACGAGCAACAAACTTACACATTTCGACGAAAGCATTCAGAATCATCTTCTTCTTTGGCGCCGCGCCATTGGCGTGGCCATTGGTGTGCGCGTAGCCGTTGGTCTCAGGTGCCGATACCATGGTGTCGCTGTTCTCGCACGCAACGATCTTCGACGTGTAGCTTTCCCCTCTTTTCCAAGTGTCCAATGGCTGTCAAGCGCGGGCAAATAACGTGCTGCTATCGCAATACCGTTGCTAACAAACTCGAACCGCGCAAAAAGTTGTCGCGTGGAGTCGCAAAACGCAGATGCGAAGAGCGAAGAGGGGAAAAAAGAAAGAGCAATTGAGGGGCACAATTTCCTGCTCAGCCTTCCGACCGGAACACAATGCTCGCCGGGGTTACGCGGGGCTTAAGAGGCAAGCAACAATACATGGTGTAGATGACGACACCGCACGTGATTCTTGCACCATCTTTGGTAGGCGCAGATGAGTCGTGGTCGCCGCCTTTCGACCCACCAAGCGTTATCGGCTGGCTGGCGATATATTAGAAAGTGGGATGGTGTCTTGGGGATTTGGCCGTCGATTGTGAGACCAGCTGTGTTGAGCGTCTTCTCCGACATCGCCGATCTATGCTTGAATAGGAAATCCGGTGGTGTTTGATGCTGCTGATCCAACGGCTTTGCGGAGCGCTGACGTGCATATGCGCATGCGCGCAATAGGTCTGGATGAACGGTGAGTATTATGTATCGATACAAGTTCTCGTACTTTATTGACCAAAAAGACAGTGGTGGTACATGTGTGACGATCAAACTGAGACAAGCCTGGCTGAGACCCTTGTACCCAGCTTTCCTTCCTTTTTCCTCTCCTATTCTACTTTCCGTCCTTTCAAGCAACGGCCCTCCTCTTCGCCTTAATTCTAATATCCTTCACTGGCCTCATCACACCCGTCCCGGGCTTCATATCCGGCACCCTCCACGCCGAGCCGTCGGCGGGCTCGAAATCCCACAAGCTGGCGACGGACGCGACGACGCCCAGGATCTCCTTCTCGGCGAAGGTCCTGCCCTTGCAAATGCCGGTGCCCATGCCCCAGGGCTTGAGGGCGCCGTAGCGGGCGACGCGCTTGCCCGACGCCTCGTCCGTCTCGATGAAGCGCTCGGGCACGAATTTGGACGGGTCTTCGTAGACCCGGGCGCTGCGCTGGTTGATGCCCAGCGGCACGGTGATGTAGGAGCCCTGGGGCAGGCGGTGCGAGAGGTCGCCGTCGTCGACGGTCAGGTCGCGTCCGACGTAGCGCAGGCACGACGGCTCGTTGGCCAGCCGGAAGGTCTCGAGGTACGCGCTCTTCAGCAGCGGGCAGTCGCGTGACAGGGCCGGGTAGTCGATCTTGGAGATGCGCGCGTGGTCGGAGTCGGTGGTGAGGTGGACGTGCGGAGCTATTTCCGCGCGGATGTCGTCGAGCAGGCCCGGCGTCGCGTAGACGTACACGACGAACCAGTAGATGAGCGGCTGCGTGTTCGCGTTCTGGCCCCAGAACAGCCCCATGTCGATGTCGCCCCGGTGCCGGTACGAGACGTTCTTCGCCGAGTAGGCCTTGCAGCGGTCCAAGGCGACTTGGCCCACGTCCGACATGTCGCAGTCGAGCGAGTCGTCGCCCTTGATGTGCTTGTCGATGCGCTCGTAGAGGGCGTACAGAGCCTGCAGAACGCGACCCCGCGCGGCAAGGCCTTCCTGAAACGACTTGATGGGCGCCCATTCCGGGATGCCGATCATGCGGAGCGGGAACACCTCGCCGTCAAACTTCCAGAAGTCGTCGATGAGCTGGGGATTGCGCTTGAGGAAATCGGAGCCGTAGAGCAGCGGGATGGCGATGGCGGTGCCGAAGTTGCGGATGAGGCTCTCGAGACCGGCCTCTACAATGCCAGGCTGAGTCGGTGTTTCCGGTTGGATCAATTTGTGGTTTGCTGACCGTTCCCAGGGGTTTAACTCGGCCGGATTCGAAGAGAAAGTGATGAGATTGTAAGTTTTGGCGCCAACGTTCGCTCTTTGGATCATGTCCAGAGACGAAGATTCATTCACGAAGCCTTTTTCGACGGCAGCAAACAGATCTTTCTTGCAGCTGTTCAATGCATCACGCATCTCCTTGGAGTCCTCGCCACCGAAGACGCGGATGGTGATGGTGTATCCAACCGGCTCATGGTCCAGCGTATGGAAGGGCTGAGCAAATAGCCGCTCGACTCCTTTCAGGTTATGGATGACCTGGTGCTGCGAAGTGATGCCGAACAGGGAACCACCGTAGCGTCGGACAAGAGAACTGGATTCAGGCGTTTGAGGAAGCGCTATGGAGGGGGATTTCGCGGTGGTCAGCTTACAGCAGCTTTAGCGCTACACCATCGCCCATCAGGCACGTGCTCGCGATGAAGATTTCGATGGGAACCCATGTTGGCATGATACGGTCCCGCTTAGGACCACTGAGGAAACGAAATGCGATTGCCGCGACGAATATGGCTGCCAGGACTTTGGTGTACGGAAGTCCGGCAGCACCGGCTGTTTGTGGCGTGTCCATTGCGGAGGATGAAAATCAGGGGAAATGCGGGGATGGCCAAAGGAACGAAGGCAGAGATAGAAAGAAGTATTAAGAAGGGGACGGCATTGGTAGGGAGGGGATGGGCGAGTGTTGATGATGTCGGTCAGCGAGCAAGGAGAGCGAAAGCGAAGCCACAACAGCGTTTCATGAGCGCACGGACTCGTCGTGCGATTGCTTTGCCTGCTGCGCCGTATTTGCCGTGATAGGCCTTGCTCGGAAGAGCCTTAGCAGCACCAATCGCTAATCCCAGCCTGTTTGTGCCCCAGATCAGCCGCGCGGCAACCTCCGTGTGCAACTTTTGCCCACTAAATCTGTCGATTCTGCCCTGCCTACAGCTGTAAATGCTGTCAGCCAACAGCCGCATTCGCATCCCCACCCGTTACACCTGCTTGCCTTTCTTCCGGAATAGAACGTTGGTGTTCGAGGCAATCTCGAGTCCACACCGACCCGGCCGTCGTCACGTGGCCGAGCTATTTCGATGGCCGCGGGCGGATCAGGAAATGGTGCGGTGAAAGGACGGAGACGGGTCTTGAGTTACCCGACTTGTCCGCCTCCACTCCTGATGCCGTCCACGTTTGCTTCCCATCATCCAAACGCAAACCCGGCTCCCGGCAACGTCTGTACACTACCGACCCGAACCAAAGATCGACTTGAGCCCGCTACAGCCCACATCCAGCACTAACCGGGATAGGCAAGTGATATCACCTCTCGTTTGCGCTTCGCAGCTCCCAACTTGTACACCCAAGCACATGTCGAGACTTGTTGATGGTTTCGCCGAGTAGTGAGGCCCACAACGGATCATGTAACTCCCATCTCCATCTCTTCCAGAAACGACACGGCAATCGAGGTCTGGCGACTGTGCCACAAAGCCACGTTGCCGCCTTAGGCTTGAATGCAGCTAGCCGAATGTAACACAAGCATCCACTGACGTATTGAAGACTTTGTACTCTAAGAGAATGGGGTGAGTGACATATAGTAGCATTGCAACCCAATTCCAAGTTACGACAAAGATTTCATATCGCAGAGAAGGTCTCCGTAGACAGGACTGGACCACAGCTTGAATCTCAGTCTCTTCGTTCCCTCTTTCCCCTCATCGTCTGCATCATCTTCCCTCTTGTGTTTTCCCGAAGTGATCTTCACCAAACCTGGTCTAGCGTTCCTCACTACCACCGTAGATGCGTAAATCTCTCCGTCGAAGTTGACCCGGATCTCGCAAAGCCTCCATCCTTCGCTGATAAGCGCCGCTGTGTCGTCACTAACCCACTATAGTAGCGCGTTGACTAAGGAACAAACAATCTAGCCATCTCCCCGTGGTGAGATAGCTGCGGCTTGGGAGCAGGTGGGAGCTGTTGGGCCTCGATATCAGGTATATAATTACTCCAGCAAGGTGCCTCTAATGTCAACACACACATGGCAGAGGCCTTAAACAAGGATAGTCTATCAATGAGGCTTGGAGTCCTCCCATGTGCGCCGGAAAAGGCTATGACCTCTACGAGTAAAATCATACCCACAGATAGTGAGTGAGGGCCACAGGTCTGGGGGTGGTAACGGGCAGGTAAAAAGAAAAGAAAAAAAATGACATTGAAGTTGGCAAGGGTCGAATTCGAACTGAGGATCTCCAAAAAGAGAATCAGCCGAGACCACGGAGTGGTTGGGTAGTGTGCCGCTCCACCCTAACAGGGGCCCTCACATGGGCACACAACCAGCCATACAGCTGGATGTATGACCACGCGGTGACAGACTGATTAGAAACGAAACTGATTGAGCATTATTTATACTGATAGGACCAAAATTAGACCGTGTTGCTTGGCAGCACTTATATTCACGCTCCTTCCTTCTACAGTGTTTGTGACATTGAGTCACCTTGGCTTCCTGTCTTCTTCACTTCCTCCGAAACTCTTCCTTGCCACAGTCCACCATCTTCTTGCTTCAATCTGCGACCCGTCTGCTCCCATGGAGCCACCACCAGATGACTCCGGTGGCGTCGCACCCGCTGCTGCAGATGTCGAGGACATGCTGCCGCAAGCTGGTCTACCAAGCCAAGTGTCTACCAAGATAGTAGGCAAGCGCAAGCGTCGTCGCTCTCACTCCGGCACTTCTACGACCTCTGGCTCCGCTTCCGCACTCGAGAGCCATTCGACCAACAAACGAAGAAAGATCTCACAAGGTATGTCACCTGTCTATGTTGTACTGGCGCAAATGATAATAAACATACTTCAGGCGCTGCAGCATCCCATTCAACAGCATCCTCTGACATACCACCTCCGATCCACCAGCCGGGGCCGCCCGGTTCTCCGCTACACAATCCGGATCGCGCCGCCTTTGGACGACCGACGTTACCTTCGTCACGTTCTAATCCTGGTTCCTCTTCTACATCGCTTTTCTACGGAAACGTCACAACATCACCTCTTCCTCAACAAACCATTTCATACTCTGGGACAATCATCATCGATAAGGCTGATGCTTCCATCGAAGAAGGCCGACGAGTATCCAAGCTGCACGAGCCAGATGGCCAGATATACATGTTCACGGATGCGTCTACACAGCCAGAGGGAACTGGGATTGGAGTCGTGTACCGGTACGACACGAGGACGGACAAATGGGCAGAGATTTTGCAGACTCTTCCCGAAATCGACGACGTCAACTTCGCCGAAGCGAAAGTTCTGGTAGTGGGAATCCGGTTCTTCATCATGGATTTCGGAGGAGACACTTCTATCAAAGGGTTGACCGTGCTACTGGACTCGGCGAAAGTTCTAATAACACTCATGAAGTACGATGTTGACGGACGTTTTGACGATAGCCCTAAGGAATTGGAAACGCATGTGCGACAGATTCATGAGGCGACGGAAAAGGTTGTCATGATGGGCAAGACTGTCACGCTTCGGTGGGTCAAAGCGCATGGAGTGGGCAAAAAAAGGGTAGAAGGGAATGCAAGGGCTGACGAGCTGGCGAAGTCAGCTCGTCCAAGGAACGTGGCGGGAAAAAAGGATAAGATGGCAGGACTGATCAGGCGGACATATGGTATCGCACAAAAGATCAAGGAGGGTAAATAGCTGTTCTTAACAGGTGGATAGCACGTCCGGAAAACGTAATAAGCTTGAAAATGAAGGAATCATAGGGCTGCTGAGCTGTTATTTGGTCATGTCATGGGTAATTGAAGCTATCGCCCGGACGAGAACGTGGAATAAAAAGCTCTACGTACACGTCCGGACGATAGCTTCAGCTTCCAACAGATGTTATGTTTTAAGAAAGAGCTGCGGCATAGTTATAGCTGGAGCCTTACTATTCTTCACGCTAGCCGTCGGCTGCGAGACGGGACTGTACAAGTTTATTGATTGCAATATGGTGTAAGTGGCTGCGGGCTGACGGAAAAGTGGAGGCTCGGTGATGCACACGGCGGAGCACTGTAAATAATAGCATGCGGCGCCTCAGACAAATTCAGCCTCGTTGATGGGTCTGTGTCGGTGAGACGAAAAGGGTCATTGGCCAAGCGCGAAACCCAGCATTCGCATCTGCCCCCACTGCCCCGACCGTCACGCCGCGCCCAAAAATGCGCCTTTCAGGACGGAGACGTGGCGCAGCAAGATGCGTGTCGGCTCCCGATTGGCACTTCGTTGCATGGGGGCTTCGCCTCCGCCGACCGGGGCGACCATCACCTTATAACCATGAGGTCGCCGTCACACCATACCTCCGAATCCCTTATATTGCACCACCTAAAGAGTATTCCTTTTCGATCATTCTTTCACTAGCCGTACAACTTCCGCGTCGGTCGCTATCTCAATCACTCAAGATGCAAAACGAATCGGATCAAATCGCACCAGACTCTCCGGACGCCGATAGTTTCATTTGCAAGAGATGCAGCAAGATCAACCTCGATGAGATCTTCTCCTTGAAACGCATTTCTTGGATGGGTCACCATATCCTTGATTTTCGATCTGCGTCAGAAATTGTCGAAGATCCCAATTGCTCCTTTTGTCAGGCTTTCGATTTCATTAGCCCACCCAGTTTGGTGAAGCCAGTTCAGCACCTGTCCTGTTCATTGGTGGCAGTCCACAGTGAAGACCCCCACAACGGAGTGTTTTCGTGTTGCACTAGCGCCGGAAGAAAAGTTCTTCCAAAACATAGCGTCTTCTTAACGACCAAAGTGGAAGACCTGAGACGAAGAGAAAAAGGTTCGAATGTTTGGCGAATGGGTAACACAGGGCAATTCGACCACGCAATATGTGGCCTTCGAGATTTCGAATTTCCAGGCTGTCTGGGTTTGCCTCCAGCGTTGAAGAAAGAGGGGGACTTGTTTATGGCGAGTTCTGTTGGCAGCACGGTCGACTTCAACGTGGTGAGAAGCTGGATAAAGACTTGTGAGGAGAAGCACGGCGACTACTGCGCCCCTACTTCGACACAAAACTCTACACGCCGACTGATTGAATGTAGTTCAAGAAGAGTCGTTGCAACCCCAAAGCCACCAGAGATTTCGACTTATGCAGCACTGTCCTACGTGTGGGGAAACCAAGAGGCGGGTGAAGTTTGTTCGGAAGAGTTGCCAAAACAACTACCGAAGACCATTGAAGACGCAATCACAGTAACCAAAAACCTTGGCATCCCGTATCTTTGGATTGATCGCTACTGCATAAACCAAGATGACGAGGGCGAAAAACACAACCAGTGCAGCCTCATGAATAGGATTTATGAAAATGCACATGTCACCATCATCGCTGCTGCAGGAAGTGGGCCGCACCATGGACTTCCCGGAATAGGGTCACCAAGACGCTCTTTTCCTTCAGTACGTATCGGAAGCCATCTACTTGAGCCTACTTTGCCGGATCCGAGACTATCAATACGAGCCGCGAAGTGGTCAACCAGGGGGTGGACTTACCAGGAGAACCGGCTTTCCAAACGAAGGCTCGTATTCACGGATCGTCAAGTCTTGTTCGTGTGTAGAAGAGCCTGTACCGATGAAGGAGAACAAAAGCTACAACCGGACACTGAGCTACCCAATGGAGACGTTCGGTCCGGTGGGTCGCTCTCTCCATTCTGTATGCCCGAGGAGTCCTTTCACGAGATCTGGGACGAAATCAGCCAATTCTCAAAATTGGATTTGACTCGCCCAGAAGATTGCTTGAATGCAATGCTGGGTATCTTGCAGCGATATCAGCAGTCAGATCGGAAAGATGGTCCTCCCTTGCGACATCTTGCAGGGCTGCCAGTCGTCAAAAAAGAAATGGTATTCTACAAAACATCAGAACGCCATGAGCCTTCAACTTGGGCAGAGGCAATCTTCGAAAGTCTTGCGTGGACGACTTCGAAAGCAACGGAGAGGCGTGACGTGTCTCACCCAGGCTTCCCCAGCTGGTCGTGGACGAGTTGGAAAACAGCCAACTACCGCATTGTTGACATATCAGCACGACCTAATCGATTTGATCCACCTCACTGGACCAAATCTGTTTTTGTTGAACAGCCTCATGGGAGCATAGTGGAAGGAAAAGAATTGGACTCTCTGCTCGAGGCCTGCCATGACTTTTCCCGGATACGATATATCCATCTAACGGCCCCGTCGTTGAACTTCACACTTTTTACAACAATGCCCTGGAATATCTCCCTAATTAGCAGTCATGTGAGGGATGCCCAGGAACAAGCGTGTGTGGTACGGCTTCGCGATGTTGACCTTTTCTGTCATTTCGAGTTGACCAATTTGAGCGTTCACATACCCGAAAATGGTCTCCATTGTTGGGGTATAATGCTCGTCGAAAACAATACAAAGAACATACGCGGGCCATTGTTTCTTGTCGTTATGAAGGTCAAGGATTGGTACGAGAGGATTGGTATCGCTGAAGTGCATGGAACGGAAGCATTGTACAAACTTTTTGAGGCCCGTACCTTTAGACTTGGATAGAGCTGTGTAATGTGAAGTGTTCTTAACGAACTCGATTCTCAATGACATACCAAATGTTGGCGTCTCATTCGACTGAGAACAAATAAAATAATACCGTATCATTCGGTCCTGCAAAGAGGATCACCAATGGCTAGGCCCAAACGTCTCCCCCGGAGCAACCGTCTTCTGCACAGCCGAGCCCTCATAATCCATAGTCTCTATCACCGTGTTGCCCCACCACTGCGGCGGGCTGACCTGCGGTAACAACAACGCAAAGAAAATGACAATGGTGCTCAGCGCCAACCCGGAATCCAGCGCGGCCGAAGTGATGTAGTTGTACGTCATCCACCAGCCCCTCGCCCTGCGCCTGATCAGCCGATTGAACACCAACCCGACTATAGCCCACGACCAGTAAATCAGCGGAGTGGCCGGCGGGATATAATTCAGCTGCCCGAACATGACCGGAGCATTCAGGTACCTGGCCGGCGAATGCGGAAACCTCCTCGCGAGGAGGTAAAACACGACAGGCGTCACAGCGCCGATGAGCCAGAACCACTGCAGGCCGGCGTAGGTGGCGTCGCCGGAGAACATGCGGCGGGGGCCGATGGCGCCCCAGATGATGGAGGCGTTGAAGAAGACGCGGCCGTTGGGGCAGGTGAAGCGGGCGCTCTGGGCGGACTTGCAGATGTCCTTGATGGCGCCGAAGGCCCAGTCGAGCACGGCGATCTGCACGACGCAGCCCCAGACGGTGGCGACGCCCTGGGCCCAGAAGACGGTCTTGGGCGGCAGCTTCATGTAGTGGGCGAGCTTGAGGTCCTGCGTGTAGAGCAGGCCCTGGAACATGGTGATGTAGCCGACCGTCTTGAAGCACATCATGGCCAGCGGCCGGCCCGGCAGCATGTAGCCGATGACGAACTCGGTGAAGACGTTGAGGCCGATCTGCACGTTCGTGATGGCCCACACCATGCCGATGGGCACGAACCAGGCGCCCGCGATGAGCACGGCGATGATGTACGCCCACCAGGTCAGTTCGGTGGGGTAGCCCAGCACCGTACCGAAGCCCACGCCCAGCATGACGAGCCCCAGCGCCCAGAACCACCAGTCGGGCGCCTCGGCGTAGCGCTTCATCAGCCGGGCGTGCACGTCGTCCTCCTGGTCGCGGGCGGCGCGGGCGCGGTACCAGATCTCGCGCCAGTGGTACAGGCCGGTGTGGACGATGGTGGCGACGATGGTGGCGAAGCTGAGGCCGTAGCACATGGCGAACGTGGTCGACAGGAAGATGGGCGAGTAGGCCTTGTACTTGGCCTCGTCGAAGCGGTAGCCCGGCGTCAGGATCTTGCTGACGTTGTACGCCGCGCCCGTGTTGTCGTAGCTGTCCGAGTCGCTCATCGGCAGGTACTCCGAGTACCATGCCTTGGTGTAGTGGATGCCCAGCGGCGTCACCACCTGGAACACGACCAGCCCGATCAGCGTGTTCGCGATGGCGTGCCACGGCGGGATCAGCGGCGACTGGATGTACGACGTGATGTACGTCCAGTCGAACGTGATGGGGAGCAGCGACAGCCCGCTGTACCCGCCGAACAGCTGGTTGATGACCGGGCTCTGCGGCTTGATCCACGTCACGAAGGCGAACACGCTGAGCCCCTGCCAGATGAAGCCCGGGAACCAGTACCACACGAACCCGCCGATGACGACCCACAGGAACCACCGGTACCTGCTGACCGACCAGCCGTTCGTTTCGGCGGGGTCGGGCTTTTCGGAGCCTCGTTTGTGCAGCGTGAAGAACAGCGCGCAGTTGGGCAGGGTTTGCGGGAAGATCATGGCGGCCGGGTAGACCAGGAAACGTCGGAATGATCCCGCGAGCCCGAAGCCGAGCATCTGAGTGGTGAAAGTGAAGAGCAGGTTGAAGCCCCAGCCCAAGTCGTACCCGTAGAATCCGCGCAAAGCTTCGATGGTGTCGGTGCTGTAAGCCACTCCGTTGCCGAAAGTCACATTGGCCATGACGGTGATGAGTGTGTGCTCCTTGACGTTAAATGGCCCTGGGTTCAGGCTGAACTTCAGCCCGAACACGTTGAACTGGCGTGAAGGCATCGTCTTCTCCCAGAGTTTGCCAACAGGAAACGAGAGTCTGCATACATCAGCAGCAGAAGAATAAAGAGAGATGACATGCTTACAGCTGAGCAACAATCGAAGTTATGGTAATGCTCGGGTTGCGCAGATTGAACAACATGTTCAACCCGCTTCCAATCGTCGTAAAGATGAGGCCAATGACCCATGCCCGGATGGTGTTGCAGGGGAGCGTATCATCGTCAGTGTTAGGTACCGCTGAAGCGACTTCGGGATAAGGCGAGTTTTCCCCAAGGTTCTGATCGAGGTTGATCTCGGCCTCCGCATCGCCCTTCTTGACAGCAGCCTCAATAGCATCGCGCTTATCGGACTCTAGGTTGGGGTCCCATCTGATAGACATCAGTTTTCAGTTGTCTGCCGCGTCGCAATGATGCAGTACCGGTGCAAAGTGCTGAAGGCCTGGAGGTCCTTCTGAGCCGCAGCAGCTTTAGAATGGTCGTCGACCTCAGCAGGGATGGCAGTCGCTGTAGCCTCCTTGCCCTCGATCGTGTTGAGCGTTATGCCATCGGTATCCCTGCGGGAAACCGGCCATGGCTTTCGAAGGCTGGGCATCCTGCCTCAAGTGTTGAGTCGGTAGAGGTTGGGTCGCTGCGGGGAACGCCAGACGTGCCAGTATATAGTCTACCGATCGACTAGATAACAGCCGCTAAAATATGCGACATGATGCGTGGAATGTTACCTTGACCGGGGCTGGTCCTACGAGCGATCGCCTACCGTTCCATGATAGCGGTATCTGGCTCCCTTACTCGCCACCACTGCCATGTCTCAGCGGCTTGAAGAGGAAGGAGGATTTCGCACTACTATCCAGAGTTCGGCTGTTGGTGCCGACGATGGCAACCATTACGACGGGGTGTGACGCGGCAGTACATGAGCTGAACAGGCCTCTTCATCTGCAAGCCTGGGGGCCGCAAGACTCTCGGCTATGAGGATGGCCCGAATATGTGTCAGTATGAAATTCTAAAGATGGTTTGCAAAACTTTGTGGCACAAAATTAAGACTCGAGGAAGCTCTGGGCGAGAGTCAAGCATCGGTAGTATGTGCTTGTCTGCAGCTGCGACATGCGATTGGCCGAGACAACGTGGAGAGGGATCCGCAACGGCTGATAAGCGCTCCAAGATACGTCCAAGCAGCCAACCGCACATGGGTCGCCTGACTGTTTTACCCGTGGTGTTGTCGTACGTGGACCTTTGGTGGCTGGTCTCGCCAGCCTCAAGAAACAAGTTTCGAGCACATAACTCGGGTCTGTCTCTGTAAGCAAGTGATTCGCAGCCGCGACTCCATAGCGAGGCACACAGCCGGCATGTGCGTCGTCACAACCCGGGTGGGGTGCGCCTCTCCTTACCCCACTCATCCAGATCTATCGCCTGTTGTAGCACCTTCCCGTAGCCCGCCCTAGCGTATTAACGATCCCTGGGATCTAGCGCATGGGAGGTACCAGAATCCAGATTTGGCTGTATCCAGTATTGTATTGCTTATCGTCGCTCTTCAGTGGCATTGGAGCCGCCTTCTGTGCTGTCGCATCATCACGCCTCCGATAGTCCTTTCGAGCCGCCGAACTCCGTCAGTGCCTGGACCAATGCATGTATGTGTCTCTGTTATCGGCGTCGCTGATTGTCTGTGTATGCAAAGATGTCGTTGAGCAAGGAGAAAGGAGCTGCCTGTTTGGTTGGCAGTGCGAGTCGATATTTGGTTTCTGCCCCACTCTCGACTCCCTCATAAGAACTCCTGCCGCCCAACATGTCCATTTCCAAATGCTCTTTCAGGCCGCTTGCTCGTCGAACTGCCTCCCTTGAAGCCATTCACCAAGCCAAAACGATCGCATCAAAAACAGTCCATGCTCTTATCATAAAAGAAGGGCGGTCGCCGGGCAAGTATACAGCGGCGCATGTCTACGGCCGTCGAGTTACTTTAGGCATGTTTCTCGAGTATAGATGGCGAAAATATTGTATCGAGTCGATGTTGGCAGTTGAAATAGACTCACCCGCGGTGCCTAGGGAAGGCACGTCGGTGTCCTGATTTGGTATGGTGTTAAACCTCAGGCAGCAGCGTAATCCCACAGAGCCAAAAGCGGCAGCACTGTTGCAGTTGTTCAAATTACGTCCCTATCATTCTTCCTGCCTCAGGCGACGTATCTAGCTGTCGTCGTCCAGCAGCTACGCATAATACTGACACTATTTGTTCGCAAATGCCCACAACTCTGTTCACATTCCTGCGGTGAGCTCAGTAGGATCCACATCCTGGAACGCTCCAGTTTATATCATCCTTTTTTTTTTCTCTTTCTTTATACAAGAAATCTACAAGTACAAGCATGCCATCTCATCTATCCCATTTTCGTCTTCTCTTACACCCGCTCACTCCGACGCCTGCACCACGTCCTCACACCTCCCACACAAAACGTCCGGGCTGGGCGCGACGTAGCGCCAGCACCTCAGACACTTCGGTTTCCTCGCGGGCCGTACTTCCGCAACGGCCTGGCCAGGGACACCGGGCAGCTCGAACGGCGCTCTGAAGACCCACTGCCCACCTTCCTCCGTCTTCTTCACCTCCGCCTCCCCAGCAGCGGCGTCATCGCCGCGGACAATCTCGACCCCACTAACCACAAACACAGCCGCCAAATCCTCTTCCGCCATTCCAGGCACGAGACTACCAGCGGCGGACGTCGGGAAGCGCAGCACGACCTCGCACTCCAGCCCGCCGCCCATCAGCTTCTCCTTCCTCGCCTCCTCCTGCGCCGCCTTGACCGCATCGGCCGTCCTCGCCAACACCTCCATCGCCCGCTCTGCCTCCTCCGCCTTCACCCCGCCATCCCACGTCTCCGCCACGAATGGCGTCCACACCCTGCGCCCAGGCTTCTCCGGCGCCACCTGCTTGATCGCGTCCGGCGCGTGCGCCCAGATCTCCTCGACCAGCAGCGGGCACACGGGCGCGAGCATGTCGAGCAGCTCGGCGAAGACGCGGTGCAGCACCTCCTGCGCGCCGCGGCGGTCGGCCGGCGTGCCGGCGTAGACACGGTCTTTGAGCGTCTCGAAGTAAAAGGCCGACAGGTCGAGCGACGTGTAGCGCGCGAGGGCGGCGGTGCCGCGGTGGAAGTCGTGCGCCGCGTAGGCGGCGTGCACGGCGTGGGCGGTGCGCGAGAGCTGGTGCAGGGCGATGGCGTCGATGACGGTCCAGCGGTTGGGGACCGTGGTTTTGGCGGTGGTGGAAGGCGGTGATGTTGGGGCCGACGGGTCGAAGTCGGAGAGGACGCCGAGTAGCCATTTGAACGTCACGCGGTACTTGTGCAGCGCCTGATTGACGGCGGCGAGGATGGGCTGGCCGATGATGACGTCTTTGGTGTAGTCGCTGCTGGCGACCCACAGGCGAAGCGCGTCGGTACCCATGGCGTCGAAGGTTTCCTTGCCTTGGTTATCCCCGCCTTTGTGCTTTTTCTTTTTGAACTTGAGGGGCGGGAGCAGAGAGCCGTCCATGATTTGCGAGGGCGAGATGGTGTTGCCGAGGGACTTGCTCATTTTTCGGCCGTCCTGGTCAAGGGTGAAGCCGTGAGTGATCAGCGTCTTGAACGGAGGGAGCATCTTGGCGTGTGAGGCATTGTTCTTCACGCTCTGGTGAGCAATGTGTGTCAGAAGCGAAGACTGGAACCAGCCACGGTGCTGGTCGGTTCCTTCGAGGAAGACATCGGCCACGGGCTGTCCCGGTCGAGGATCAAGCAAAGTCCATGCAGTGCCGCTATCAAACCAGACATCCATAGTATCCTTGCCGCGGATGAAAGAGCCGTTAAGGCCTTCAGGGATCCAGGCGGGTTCGTCTTCAGCGTCGGTCCACCAAGCATCAATGCCGCGTTGTTCAATGACCTTCATAATATGCTCGATGGAGCTTCCGGTCATATGTGCCTTGAGGCTGCCATTTTCCGTTTTCTCGTACAGTGCAGGAATGGGGACACCCCAAGCGCGTTGACGTGACACACACCATTGGCTGCGACCGCGGACAAAGCTCTCCAGACGGGCTTTTCCAGACTTCGGATGGAACTCGACGTCCTCAAGAGCCTCAAGAGCACCCTCCTTGATCCCTTCGACGTCGGCAAACCATTGCTCGGTAGCACGGATGATGACAGGTTTCTTGGTCCGCCAGTCGATAGGATACTTGTGAGTGATGTCCTCGACGGTAACCAGAGGATCCCTTGGCATCGTTTTGAGTAGCTCGAGAATGGCCTTGGAGCCCTCGCCTTGAACAGGGAGACCAGCGACGCGGTAGGCTTGACCGGGGAGAGCTTCTTTAGTAAAGCAACCCTTGTCATCCACGGGGGCAAAAGCATCAATGCCGATAGACCTGCAGACATTGTAATCGTCCATACCGTGACCAGGAGCCAAATGAACAAGACCAGAACCAGAAGCGTCGGACACGAAATCGGCATGTATGATGGGCTGAGCACTCAATTGATCGGGTTCCAACGGATTCGCGTACTCAACCTGGCCGGCCAGCTCAGAGCCTGGAATCGCATCCACAAGCACCTTGAACTCAGTCTTCAAGGTTTGCTGAAGAGCATCGAAGCGCGCCTTGCCGATGAGAAACTGACTGGGCCGATCACCGGTAGCAGTAGGCCGAGCCATCTCTACTACAGAGTATTCCAGATCCGAGTGTACCGCAATTGCCCTATTAGCAGGTAGCGTCCAAGGCGTTGTAGTCCAAATGAGAGCACCAAGTTTTGTAATATCGACACGGCCGGCCAAGCTCGCGGGGAGCTTGGTGATGGGGAAACTGACGTATGCGGTGGTAGAATGGTGATTGTCATCGTACTCGAGCTCAGCCTCAGCGAGAGCGGTTCCGGACGAGGGTGACCAATAGACGGGTTTGAACTGACGGTAGATGAGACCTGGGCGGCAGTCAGCTTCTACCGCAAAGGACGCTCCGTTTGTCGCCCACCTTTTTCGACCATTTCCTTGAAAACGCCCAGCTGGCGCATCTCGAAGGTCTTCTCCATTGTCTTGTAGGCGCGGTCCCAATCGCCCATGATGGCCCATTTCTTGAAGCCTTCCTTCTGCTCCTCGACGGTGCGCTCGGCCAGGCGGCGGGCGGCGGCACGCACCTCGACCGGGCTCAGGCGGTCGCGGTCTGGATTGCCCAGGACCTGCAGGGCCTTGACCTCAATGGGCAAGCCATGGCAATCCCAGCCGGGAATGTACTGCACGCGCTTGCCCTGGGCGACCTGGAAGCGGCAGATGAGGTCCTTCAAGACCTTGTTCAGGGCGTGTCCGATGTGCAGGCTGCCATTGGCGTAGGGCGGGCCGTCGTGGAAGACGAAGAAGCCGGTGGTCTTGCGTTCGGGCGACTGCTGCCACGCGTAGAGGTCGTCGGTGCACTGGCGCAGCAGGTCGGGCGACGGCGACGGCCGCGGCGGGAAGGCCGACTTGGGCAGCTTAAGCGTGCTGGACCATGATTTGGCGGGGGTGGCTGCGGCGCTCCGGAGGATCTGGCTTGGAGCTACCATGCTGCCATGCTTGTCGTGTGCTGAAAAGTCGACGTGCGGCGCGATGCCATCTCCGCTTCCATCTCCGCCGGAGATGCTTCGGTCGCATCTCGCTCATCACTGACCACCCACCACCATCTCCTTCAGACTCAAAACGACGATAGTAAAATGTGGTAAATACACTATTAATTAGTTGACTGCTTATTTTGGCACAGTGCTCTACGTTTCTTTACACCTTGTGCCTCATAGGCAACGTCTACTCTTATCTTAAGTTGGACAGTCTCTAAATGCCATAGAAGATAGGTTGACAGATTTCGCATCTGGTTGGTCTAGACACACTCCAGGGACTGATTTGTCATCGAAAAATACGAGGAGTCCCGAATTGTCTAGTTACATCTCACGTAGTACAAGATACCATGTGTCAGCTCGACCCCACCTCAATCCCCCTCCCGCCAAGTTCTCTCCTATCTACATACAACACCTCTCATGGAATTCGGTTTCCCTTTCACACTTCAACACCAGATTTACACAAGTCTACAACCCCAGGTATCTCAAGATCATCTATCTTCGTCCTTTACTCTGAACATTCCTATTACACCACATCACTGCTGTAAGATCCTCAGCCTTGCTCAGATCATTGATCGCGTACAAGCGTAAGTGGACGTCATCTGACACGGACGAGAAATCTGAATTGAATTCTGGTCCTCGTATTAAACAATTGAAGATGCTGATACTTCGACAAAGGGGAGGTGCTCAAGTCTTAGCAGCATACCGGACAGGGCAACATGCCAGCGAGTCTTGACTCTGACGCCTACAAGTATGAGCGGCTCAGTGATCCCGAGAAGCAGATCCGCTTGGTCACCCTTCATAGTGGAAGATTCCACGCTCCCATCGAGATCGAAGTCGAGATCAAACCCGAGATCAAACCCGAGATCCCTCGGCAAAATCAGGACGCTACATACGATGCCCTTTCGTATGCTTGGGGTGACTGTAGCAACCAGGTTTCTATCTCAGTCCTGGCCAAGGGCGAAAAATCAAGGCACTTAAAGACAATCAAGGTTACACGGAATCTGAGCATGGCGCTTCGACACCTACGAAGTCCCGAAGAGTCGAAAACGCTCTGGATAGATGCACTGTGCATCGACCAAGAGAACAATGCAGAGAAGACGCACCAAGTGAGCATGATGACTAAGATCTACAAGGAGGCAGATCAAGTCAGAATCTGGCTCGGACCTGAAGCGAATGGCAGCGATTTGGCCATGAAGACATTAAGAAGAGGGTGCGACAAACAGCTCCGCGAAGATTTGATGGACAAAGATAACAATAGAGTCCGTCGGGCTCTTGAAGCACTTTCCCGTAGAGACTACTGGACTCGAGTTTGGGTCGTGCAGGAAATATTCATGGCCCGCTCTATCAAAATCCATTGTGGTCAGCTCGAAGTGGACTGGGATTCTACAAGAGAAGTCTTCTCGGAATTCTTGGAATCCCGTCAAGATCTACTCACCCGCAACATGTCACAGAATCACGACACACCAAAAGGTAACACGCCGCAGGCATTGGGCCAAAAGAAAGGAGGATCCGGGGAGGGCCAAAGGAAAGGAGGATCCGGGAAGATCGCGCAGAAGTCCTCCGTCTCTGGAGCAACATTGAGGACGAGAATCCGGCCATTCAATAACGTCATACACCTTGCTGAAGGCAGGTCCGCGAGCTGCATGAGAAAATCGCGGTGGCTCTTCGATATCCTAATGGAGCATCGCCACTATGGAGCGACGGACAAGAGAGATAAAATCTTCAGCATGCTTGGTCTGCTGGATCAACCTCCTTCTCATAACAGCGCTCAACCTGTATCGACAAGGCTCTGTGTCGATTACAATCTTTCTTTCCTCGACGTGTCCATCCGGCTTTTCAATTATTTGGCTCTTTACCCTCCGGAGGAAGAGGGATCCGAACGTAACAAGAGACTGCTGCTGAATATTGTTTGCGCAAGCCAGCCGGATACCAGTCTGGATTTTCCGACCTGGCTTCCTGACTTTTCACGGGACAATGGAATGGTATCTTGGCCTCTCAGTGAAGCGTTGGGACGTCCTATCTACTTCGCAGCTCAGGCAAAGCTTTCTTACGACAGTCGCACCCTCTCTATTCAAGGCGCCGAAATTGGGACTACGACCGCAGTAACTGACGACCAAGATGATTGCCAGGCAACAGATGACCTAAGCCTCCTTGCTCGATTGGCTTATTTCCTTCGATTGATTCCAGAATCTTTCCAGGGCGCTGGGCACTTCTGGAAATCGTTCGTTCTCGGAGAAGAAACGGGGAAAAGACTTGTCAATGCTTTGACCAAGAAACCCTGCCCGGATACAAACGATCAAATACTTGAAGCTCTCGAGACCGTCGTGAAAGACGGTTCGGACCAGTCGACTCAAGAGCTCACGCTGTCAGAAATGGTAGACTGTCCCGAAATCCTGCGAGCATTCTTAAATGAGTTCAGGAGCAAGTCGTACCGCAGGCGCTTTGCAGTTCTTGAGCGTTCCATGGAGCACAAAACCCCCAAAAACGACGAGGTCCCAAAGGACGACCCGGAAAAGCTAATGGCAATGGTTCCTGAAGACGCAAAGAAGGGAGACAGTCTTTACCAGCTTGGTAGCTGCGAATACTGGGTTCTTCTGCGACCAATCGTCGTGGAAGTCCCATGCTTTCACTTCGTGGGGCCAGTTTACCTTGCTGAAACGCCCTCATGGCTCAAAGACAGCAAAGCCACCCCGAAATGGATTTCACTTCACTGATGAGGGTATGGTGTCTTATTTCGTATTTGTCAAATGAGTTTGTTAGTGGTTTTGATGCTCTCAAAGTTGCTTAAACTCTAAATATCACCCTCTTTTTAAATCAAGAGGCAACATCCATTTGTGACAAGTCATCTACAACAGATACAAGTTGTGAATAATTAATAGATATGCATCTAGGCCCGTTGCTCTAAAGTATCTCAGTAAGATATTCATACTATGCATCTACCTCGACACGCTTAAGTCTTGCTCTCCATAGAGACGGACACACCGAGATTACTTGGCTGACATACGGGCCCCTTAAATGAGACAAATCATCAAATTTTCCCTCACATATACTATTTGAAGTCCATAGAGAACAGTTTTCAGATTTTGGCTACTACAGAAATTAACAAGAACAACAGATACCAGTCAGCACTTCAGGAACTTGATGTTTCCCTCTGCATTCTTCTCCAATTTGGCTCGCATCCCTTCCGCCCGTGCATCCATCTTCTTCATTTCTTCGTCATTGTACTCATTCCACCCCTCCAAACCGTGAAATAAAAATGGAAGCGAGCCTGACTTCCATGGAGGAGTATTTGCCTTGCGGTTGAGGAAGATTGTAATGACCAGAAAAACAAGGCTGAGGAGCACCATTGAGCCGGTGAAGGCAAACCAGCGCTTCCGCATAATGACGTACGTCTCAGAAACTCCGGTGTAAGCCTCAACAAAACGATTCGGAGCTCCATCCTGCTCCTGCATATCGTCGTAGGGCTGTATCATACTGCTGATGCTGCCGGTGATGTTGCCGATAGTGTCCTGGATGCTGGCGTAGTAAAGAAGTGCGCGTCCGAGGAGCTGATTGTACTTATCATTCTCTTCGAACAATGGATCTGTGCTGATTGGTGTGTCCGTTAGACGCATGTTTAGCATGCTGGTGAGGAAGAGGGATGTGATGTTGTAGACGGTGCTGTTGACTTCGAATATTCGCTGTTCATTATTTGAGATGTTGAAAGTGGCGTCGTAGACGTTGTTCAAATAGGTTTCGTTATGGGGTCCCAGGGACTCTTTATCTATGCTGAAAATAGACACCCCTGAGTTCGGGCTTGGCTGACGTTTGAGAGGTATTTCCGAGAGTGTGTAATTGTAAGCAAGGTTGCCCTTATTGCTCTCGGTGCTCTGTGGTGTTCATCAGCCACTGGCCTCTGCAACGGTTATGTATACCTCACGAACGTTTTGGTATTTGAAATTTTCGTAAAGCTTTGCGCACCAGAACAGATCACACTTAGTCAGTTCAGGTGTATCGGAGTGCCACACGTCGTCTCCATTACTCTTTCCCCAATAGTCCCGAAACCTCCCGAGGATGAAGCGAGTGAGAAGGCCATTGCTGTTCCAATCCGTGATGTCCTGTACAGGACCGGGGGTCCATGCCATGCTCTTAACCAAATGGTTGCCGGTTTCATTATCGGCTGTAATAACGTAGTCTTGAGTTGCCCATGTGTAAGGAAAGACGTATTTTCTGCGCACACAAGTGTCGTTTGTCGAATCTAGACATATGTAACTGCTTTCCGACGTAATATTTTCGCACGTACGGCACACCCCTAACGTCAAGAAGTTATGCCAGGTGCAGTTACCGTTGACACAAGAAACTGAAATCGGGTATGGACTGTTGTATGCACCGTTAAAGAATGCGACCTGTATATCGGATGGTGTGGCGAAAGCTAGAACACCGGCGTTGTTAGCATAACCCTACCAGGGTGCTGGTACATCTCACCTCCGATTCGTGGGTTCACTTCCATCTCCGGGTTATATGCCTGGGTGACGTATATCTTACTGTCACTGAGCTCGGGAAGCTCACCAGCGCGTCTGGAATGCCATCGGGTCTCGAACGAGACAATCTGCTGCGCCAAAGGTTCCATAGCTAGGGTACCGACCACGATGAAGGCTCCAAGCAAAGTAATCCAGGATTTGAACCTTGTCTTCCATGCAAAGACAAAAGCCCCCCATGGTCCCCGGCTAGCGGCATCAAAAGCCTCAAGCTCAACAAGCGGGCGCCTTCCTGTCCAGAAGTACCTCCATTTAAGCTGGGAAATGCATTCCATGACCGGGAGTAGAATGGCAGTTTTCGTGAAAGTAATGAGGGTGGATATGAATGTGTTTGGGCTCACGAAGAATTTCCAATCGGAGTTTGGTTTGTCATGAAACTTGTAAATGAAGAAGACGGTCATTGCCATGCAGAGAATGCTGAACAAGCAGCCTCCAATCTCCCAGAACCACCAGTCTTTGAGCCAGTATCGTTTGCGAGGAACAACGCGAGTGCTAGACACGGGGTTTGTGGAGCGGCCGTGTGACAAGAGTCTTGACGCATCGCCCTTGCCCTCCGTCGGAGGATTATCGAAGTGAAGAGTTGGTTGATCAAAATACGTGATACCGCTAAGGGATGAGATGTCCGATTCGTTCCGGGCATGAGCAAGGCTGGGTCTGGAGCGCCGGTTGTCGGGAGAAGGAAAGGCTCCCAAGTCGATCCATTCATTGCTTTGGTCGTGGTTTGGGTTATTCGGAACCGGATAATGAGGAATGCTCGTGTACTCCATGGCAAAGGAAGTCTGCGACCTGGGATGCCTGAATGAGACACACGAGCATAGTTGGGCGATCATATATCCCAGTAACGTATCTCTGCTCTAACCGAGCCTCGAGGTAGCCTTGTGGACCGAGGCTGTGCAGCTGCTTCCAAGAATAACGTTGAGGCTGACAGCGTGCGGTCTAGAACGGCAGGCTGCACCTATCTGTGACGCGCATGGAGCGTTCGATTGGCCCGGTTCCTCCAAGTGATCGTGGCGCAAGGCAGCACAACAGTTGATCCTTTTCACATGCTGCATGAGTTCAACCTCCGTGTAGAAGGTTGGCGTGAGTCTTGGAGAGTTGAAACTTTGGTTTCGACTGCAGATCATCAACCAGGTCGGCTCCCCATCCCGCCTGGAACCATGGAGAGTGTGGAGTAACCATCACGACCCAGGGCTTGCAAGAAGTCAAGCTTTTGAACAAGCCATTAATAAGTACTTCAATTGGCTCACTTGTAAGGATCTTATTTGCTTGTTGCGAGCCTTGGTACGATCTGCATAGCTGATTACATCGCCGTTGACATGCGTTTAGTAATAATGTAGAAAGACCGTGGCGTAAGCCACAAGGCACAGAAGGATCGCTGGACTAATACGCTAAGCAGAATCTTATATTATCCATGGATTTCCCATCAGATGTATTGCAAGTGAAGCTTTCGCACAAATGCCGTGTTTTGCATTTTATTCGGCCTTTAGAGGCCAAAATGATTTAACTGTGCTAATCAAAAGCCATAAACCAATGAATTAGCAAAATTCCCAGACAGCCATTAGTAAGTAATTGTAGGTAGCAGAGCTGATAGAGCTGGACCTAATCGCATAGGGTTAGCAGCAACCCGAGTTACCGCTAGCGCGTCCAGCTCCTCCAGCGCCGCCAGCGCTATTACCAGCATTAGCGCCGTTAGTACTACCAGTAATGCGGTTGATACACATTCTTTTATAACAAAGACACGAAAGGATGAAGATAAACGAACGAACGAATAAATAAACGAACAGAACTATGAATAAGTAACTGCCGACATACACACCCGTGTCGAGTTCCATATATCAAGAGCGTAAATTTCGACTTATTCTTCAAATAGCATTGCTTTCTATAGAACAAGACCCTTCAAGAGGGAAAATAAAAAGGAGAGAGAGAGACGGAGGGAGAAGCTAGAAAAGCTAAAAGCAATTCGGTTCCACCCTCGATATCTCTCAACCGCCTCGATAACGCTTCAGAATCCTTGCTGCAGTTTGATACCCTTCCTTTTCTGCCAATTCCACCGCCCTTCTGAATTGCCCATCTCCAAAATCGGCACTCTCGATGTCAGCTCCATTATCCAGCAGTAGCTGGAGCATATCAATCCTCCCCCTTTCAGCGGCTCCCTCCAGAGCTGTTCTCCCATCAACATCTGCACCGGGTGCATTAGGATTGGCCCCCCTTTCTAGGAGCCTACATGCAATATCGAAATGTGAGTTGATCGCCGCAGCTTGAAGCGCGGTGACTCCTCGGAGTCTTGCCGGGGCTGCATTGACAGTCGCGTGGTGTTGAAGAAGAAGGTCGACAATTTCCAAATTGCCAATCTGGGCTGCCTTTTGCAAGGCTGTGCGACCGCCACGCTCATGAGCTGGCTCATTCACATCCGCCCCAGCTTTGGTGATGAGTTCGACCATATCCAGTCCGCTTTCCACCGCAAGGCTGAGCGTTGACTCACGTGTCCATTCGTCATCCAGCTCTTCGTGGTAGAGTTTATCAAGGCGTCTGTTAACCGGCGTATTGATGCCCTTCGTATATATGTCACCCATCTCATTGACCGCCGCCTTGGCTTGTAGCACTATTCGAGCCATGTCGAGTCGCCCTGACCTTGCCACGATCTGCAACGGGGTAAGGCCATCGTATCCATAAGCCCATATCCGGTGCCAGCAGCTACATTCAGCTTCGCGATCCAAAGTTAGAGGTGCATGAAAGGAAATCAGTATTCTCAATGCTGTCGAATCACCGCGACAACACGCCGCCAGTACGGCTGAGATAACGCATGGCTCTGTGGCATGAACGCCCCATGCAAGAAGAGATCTAGCCATAGTGAAAAGTCCAATCCTAAACAGTTCGATCAAGCTCCAGTGACCGAGGCAGGGATCATGGATTATTGTGGGATCGGGTATATTGGAACGAATCTGCCGGATCGTCTCCTCGATTTCTATGTATCGTCCGTGACGCAGCGCATCGTCCAGTTTGTCGAAAAGGTTGACGCAAGCGCCATTTCGAAGAAGGAGCTCAGCTAAACCATAGTTGATTTTGAGTAGCTGTAAACTGAACCTCATCGGTCCGTGTCTGGGGTGTTCAAGGCGATATCCGTGTTTGATGAAATAGGACACTATGCCAAATTGTAGTTTGGGATGCGTCCACATCCAGGGGTACTCTATAGCAGCGTGCATGAGTAACCGAGAAGAAGAAGCCAAAGAGCTGGAACCCGCGTTTTCTTTGAAGATAAACTCGAGAGACTGCACGAACTCTTGCTTTATGGAGACATAAAGCGCATCATTTAAGTTAAAAAATGGATGTGATCTGAGAAGCGAATGGAAGCGGGTATCAGTGATAACCGGGGAATGCTTGGATCTTAACAGATCAATGATGTGTGTTATGCAATCGCCAACGTCGGCTCCATATTCACTGAGCAGTTGGACCATGTTTAGACTGTTTTTCGTTGCAAATACAGCAGCAATAAAGACAGCCGTCTTGCCACCTGTATCAGAAAAAACATTCTCAAAAGCATTGTTGAAGCCGTGAAGGTCTCCTCCGTGGAAGCGCAGAATCAGTGGAGCCCCATTTACATCTGCGCCTCGGGTAAGGAGTAAGGAAGCTATTTCACAGGATCCTGTGTACGCTGCAGCTTGTAGAGGGGAAGGTCCTGGAAGTGCAACTTCCGAGGGGCTGTCAATGCAGGCTCCCCACTCAATCAAGTGCCTCGCCGCGTTGAGGTTGTCGTCCAGGATGGCCAGGGTCAACGGTAAAATTTTCAGTGGTCCCGGTTCGTTAGCGTCGGCACCATTCTTGAGAAGTAGGCGCAGCATCTCCAGTGATCGTGCTTTCACAGCAAGGAACATCAGCTCATTTCCTGACTGCCTCACGATATCGTAGTTTGTTTTTCGGCACGATTTTATAACCGATTCGGCAATCTGGACGTCGTTCATGGATATGGCTCCCCGTAATGCGGATAATGCCGACTCGAAGTCCTTCAAACCCTCTTCAGTATGGACGCTTGTTGTGTCAATCACGATCGCTTCCTCTAAAGCTTGCTGTGCTATATTTGTGGAATCGTATCCACACAAAACTTGGTTTGAGTTGGAGGAATGTACTAGGCCTCTGTCTAGCATGTTTTGTAGGAGTGCTGGTTGAGCTGCCCCAACGAGGCGGTCCGTGATCGATGCCGGTTTATCCAGACGAGCGCCGAAGTTGATCAGCAATTCGACCAAGATGAAGTTTTTTTGAGCGATGGCATGCTCCAATGGAAACTTGGTCTCAGAAATGCCATAGCCACACCACGGTTCGGTCCGGATCGGTTTGTTTAGATCGATGCTAGAATATTCTACCAGAAATCTTACAAGGTCCATGTGCTGATATGATTTGAGTGCTCTTTTGAACACCACCTCGACAAGAGCTTCGAAGGTAGGGCTTTCCCCCGAAAGAAGACTCAAGAGATTAGCCCTGCCCTTTGGAGTTTGGACCATGATTTCGAAGGCTCTCAGCAGAAATGTCTCGAAGTCATGGTTACCTTGCGAGTCGTTCGAGGCGTGTAAGACTGCGGCGAAGAATTTGCCTAGGCTAACATCCTGGGGTTGGGTAGAGGGCGAGATGATAAGAGCTGAATCGCGGGTAGCTTGCATGATGAGTGTGTCGTATTGTGTCTGTTGGCGGTGTTCTAGGCCCGGGGGTCCACGATCCGGCGTCGTGAGGGAGTCAGAACCGGGTCGATCGCCAAAGAGGGGCCATAAGAGCTCAATGAATGCCGTTGCTATCAATATTATTAGCTAAACGATGTTTCGCAAGATTGTAGCAGAACCTACAGTTTCGTGCTATCAGGCGTTGGAATTGGAGCAGAGGGATCTTGTCTAATACAAGCGAGCGCACCTCAGCTGACTCTCGAGGAACCAAGACCGACTCTGATGGTCCTGGAGTGGAAAAGTCCAGACCATACGGAGTTGGACTCTTCTTATTTTCCCCTGAAAGTCATCCTTAGTATCAAGTAATCTTTAGAGCGAACGATTAACTTACTTTCTCTCTGTTGATGTGCCAGTATATCCAGGGTTGAACCTTCGCCGTATCGCACGATGGCCTTTTTCAACTTTTTCGACGTGACGGGAATCCCGTCGATGGTGACCTCGGTGTCCTTTCCTTCTCTTTTTCTCTTCTTGATTCGTCGCACAGCAAACTGCCACTCCGCTTGTGTGAGGTTCTTTCGGAAGCACCACTTCTGGATTTGTCGCTCAAACTGCCCGGCACTAGATATTCAAATAAGCATGTGGCACATGATAGGATCCGGGTGACAGCCGTACGTTGCTTGGAAATTGTGCACATCTTTCATCACTTTCATCATTTGTTTCAATGACTTGTCTTCATGAAGGTAGAGTTTTCGGATTGTCTCCTTGTGTTTTTCCCATTCCGAGTCCATTGTATTCATGGAGAAGGAGTTGTTGGTGGCAATGGATGCTAAGCTCGGCAGCAAAAGTAGAGAAGAGGTTGATGGTCCAGCTTCGAGGGTAAGCAGGTATTAAGACCTTACAGGTGCGGCAGCGCAAGGCTGAGTTGTTCAAATCGTAGTTGATTGGCCGAATCCAGATTCTGGCCCATACGACCAGCAAGAGCAACCTTCAGATGATTGGCTGCATCCAAAACCGCGCAGGGATGTCAGACAGGCTCAATGTGCCCTGCGCGACTGAATGCATATCCACAGTGATTAATCCATGGTAGCCTTGGGAAGGCCAGTCCCAGCCTATAATCTATTATACAAACCTCTTTGGCATCCGATGCTACTACTCAGTGCGACCTCCCCTGCTCTACAGTACTAGACCATTAAGGCACATGCGTCTCGCCCTTAATGCCGACACCTCCCTTACCCTCCTGCGCACTCACACCGACATCGACCTCCACGTTGGAGCTCCTGCTCAACCTCTCCCGCTCAAGCTCCATCTCCTTCTGCCACTGCGCCTCCAAATCCATCTGATGCCCCAGCGCCGCGAGCGCCGACCCCGATCCAAAATCCCCAAACCCGCCGCCGCTCCACGGCGACGCCGCGTCCTCATTCCTGAAGATGACGTCTCCCGGATTCGGGTTCTGCTGGACGTAGTACGTCACGCCCAACACGGCCGCCGCCGCCGCGCCGACCAGCGCCGTCAGCGAGTTCAGCAGCGACTCGTCCGGGACGTAGCGCGGCTTGCCGGCGGGCGGGACGACGGGGTCGGGCAGCAGGACGCGCTTGACGAGCGGCAGCTTCGTGGCGACGGACCAGGCGACGCCGGCGGCCGAGGCGGCGAGCGAGGGCTGCGGGGCCAGGGCCCAGGGCAGCGCCATGCCCAGCTCCTTGCGGCCCATGGCGATGAGCTCCGAGTTGCTGCCGCGCAGGTCGTTGAGGGCCATGAGGTCGGCGGGCGCCGTGTCGTTGGTGCCGATGGTCAGGCCGCGCATGCGCTCCGTGTAGGCGGCCAGGCGGGGGAAGCGGGTGCGGAGCGTGTCCGCCAGCCAGGAGGAGGGCATGGCCGGGTAGAGCATCAGGGCGAGGTAGCCGAGTGCGAGGCAGTCGAGCGTGGTCGGATACGTGGGATGCAGCAGCAGCGGCTTCTCTTCCTCGTTGTCGCCCAGCAGCGTCTCCAGCGGCGCCAGGCAGTCGCTGGCCAGCGCGTCCAGCTTGAAGCGCGCCGCGTACTCGGGCTGGCTGAGCAGCATCTTCAGACCGCCCCGTCGGCCGAAGGGGAGCAGGCTCTTCCTGTACGGCGCCGGCCCCCGGTCGTTGTTGATGCCTGCATTTTTCTTATTGGCAGAGAAACTGTCTTCGGTCGGGCTGTCGTTGACCGTGTCAATGTCTAGCGAGCTTAGGCCTAAGTTTTGTGTACGCGCACGAGCAGCATCACGCCGCGCAGGCGGTATGGTGTAGTTCAGGTGCCACGGTAGTAATGCGGTATAGGCGGGGGCGGTGGCTTGGTAGTAGTTTGCGGCGGATGTGTAGAGATTGAGGTCGACCAGGGGGAGCGCATTTGTGCGGAGGAATGAGGTGAAACTGTGCACAGTCAGTGCATGGAGGCGTGAGGGAATAACAGGGAGCGTACGCCGTGGTGTCTGCACGCTCGCGCTCTGTCAGGTGGCCGTCAGGATCATTGTCGGAGGCACTGTGTCTTTGCAGATAGTGCACGATGGGCTTGAAGCCAGCGACCCAAGTCGGACCATTGCGCAGCGCAGGGAAGTCGGCTATCACGCGAGCGTCAGCCGTTCAGGTCCGGTCACGAGCAACTCCTGAGACGCACGCACTGTTCGGACTCTTGGAGACGTCGTGTGATGCGACGACGACCCAGCTGCCCTCACGCAGGGTCAGCTTTGCATAGGCAAGTGCCGCGATGCACTCTGCGTCAATTGACGGGAGGCCGAAGGCCGGGCCCCAGACGTGGAGCTCCAGAACCATTGTCTGCGGAGGGTGCGGTGGTTGATTGTCCATGTCGGCGCGTCGCGTAACCATTTCTTTGCGAAGCTCAGGCCGTCGATCACCCCGAACATCGTCATCGCTCCGCGACCTCCGCTAACAAACCTTAACTCTTCCCCAACCTACCGCCTTCGACACCGCCAGCTCTCGCCGCTGTCACCCTATCGATCATCTGGCTGCCTTGAATTCGCTCAGCGACCGCAGAGCATACGCCCCTGAGCGCTTGCGCCAAGTTTCAGCGCCTGCGCCATGGCCCCGCTCCGCCGCTATCTGCGCATCACCAAGCACTCCGCGCTCGAAGTCCGCATCTACATCGACAACCCGGCACATGCCGAGACTTGGCTGCTACGTCGCAACGACCCTGCACTGCCCCGTATCATCGAAGCCGTTAGGCCGCTCGTGCTGCCAAAACTATGGGAGGAGAAAGAGCGTTCCGAGCGGAGGGGTAAGGGCAAGAAGGGCGTGAAGGATGTGGTCGCTGGAGGTACGAGGCTTCGCGTCACGTCACAAAGTGCCGTGGCAACTGGGATCAAGTGGCACATTGTCCACAGATGCATCTCTTTGGTATTGGCACTGTAACAGGCGCTGACACCGGGGCGGCGCAGATGACTTTGAAGTCTCCATTTTCCTGACGGATAACTCCACGCCCCACGCGCTGCTCACCAAGCAGAAGACGTTCCAAGACAAGCCACGCATGAAGAGCAACTCGGGCAAGTTGACTGGTTGGTTAACCACCGGTGGCACCAGCGACAAACCTGTTGACGTCGACGCCGGTGACCGTGATGCCCCCGTGACACTTCGCGAGGAAGACGATGAAGAAGCGCCAGTCGCACTCTCTGACATACCTGAGGCACGCACCGAGACGTCCCGACCCGGCAAGCGCCGGCGTCGCGAGAGCGGCAGTGAAGACCTCTTTGTTGACGAGTCGTCTAGCGCGTCCGATAGTGCTTTTGATGGTGCGCCTGTGAATCGTCGTACGAGAAAACGTGGACAAGCAAAAGGCAAAGCCCAAGAGGAAGACACGGAGGGCACGGATGACAAGAAGAAGCTCTCGCTCAACACATCATATGACGGCTTCAGTATATACGGACGCATATTATGTCTCGTGGTCAAACGCAAGGGCCACGGCGCGCGCAGCGGTGGTGCCTCAACAACCAGTGCGACAGCAGCCCAAGGCACGGCAAATACCCAGCAGATGATGGAGAGTTGGGTATCCACGCAGGCGGCAGGCAACTTAGGCGGCGACGACGAGGGCGAAGATTGAGCATGATGTCACAGCAAGATGGCTCAAACAAGTGATCAACGAACAGGGGGTACGATCAACATCAAGGGCGGGATGTTGGAGGGAGTACTGCGTAGCAGTGGCGTCGAGACGGCGAGTGGCAGTTGCGAAGTCGGTAATGAAGAGTTGCGTTGCAGCTGTGGAGAAGTGCTGGCGGTCAAGCAGCGCCGGTGTAAATGGCGTCAATTGACCGCTCCTTCGCCTCCACCGGCTGCTACCCGTGAAATTAATCTCGAAAAAATGCTCCGCGAACGGCGACGCGCCGAAGCGAGTAGCGCGACAAGCGATGGGCAGCCTCAGCGGGCCAGGGTCCATCAGAAAACGGCGCAGTGGTCACGATGCATTAGCACGCGCGCTACTTCCAACCGACTCTTGAACCATCGTGAGAGGTCAAGCCACGGCTCCCCACCTTGAAGCGCCTTGCGGCTGAACGCTCAGACACCCCAAGAAGATGCGGCTCAAACTTTTGATGAAGTGGGAGATCACAGGATGCCTGACAAAGGGCCCATCACTGATTCGTCGAGCGCGCCATGCCCATTACGCGCATAGGTCTCCCCGGTCGATCAAGGATCTCCCCAGCTCTCTGAATCTCGTTCCTGTCTGTGCGCTCTTCCGCCTCAGTATTCTCATGCCCGTTGACCCTTAGGCCAGCTTCCCCATCATCACCGCTCCTTTGATTAGTTTTCTAGCGTCTTTCTCGAATTCTCTCGAAGTAAGAAAAAGAGGGGGCGTGGCGACTCTCGTCTCGGTGTTGAGCCGGCCGGGTGGGGAATGTGGGTGACGAGTCCTTCTAGAAAGACGCTAAGAACGTACACCGCACACGTGGCATATTCTCTCCTCCGCAATGTCTCACATTCTCTTGCTGTCGCGTGTGTCTTGCGTCTCGGGTAAAGGCCCATTGCCATGCTTTTGCCCAGCCTTCCCTTACCGCCTTCGTGACGCACAGATGCCGTCCCTGCCATCTTTTTTCCATTCTCCGTTCTTACGACCGTAGATAATACTAAAAAAAAGTTTTTCCTTGCTATCGGCTTGGCCATCGCTCCTTATCGTGCTAGTCGTATCCGGCACTTCCTCCTTTCTCTTGACGTAGCGCAGTCGGGTTTTTTGCCACCCCCCGTGTCGTGAAATGACGGTGTGGCAAAATGGAGCCGACGGGAAGGACGCTCATGGAAAGGTTCCAGAAGAATTACCGAAGCCCGGAGCAAAATCCAAAGTTCCACAACTGTCTGTGACCCCAAAAGCCTCCTGCTCGGGCCAGTTCGACTTTAGTGCGGCTCCTGACTCTCTCCTTCCTCGGGCCAGGGTCTACTGACAGCAGACGGCGCGGCGGTGATCCTAGCGTTGGGCTTGGTGGTGGGATGGTCGCTGCCACGCCACGACGCCAACAGACAAGGCTGACCAGGATGCTGGCAGTTCTGCTTCCTCCTGGGCCACTTCCTTCTCCCGCCTTCTGCCGGCGTCCGACCCCATTTGCGCACTGATCATACGGGCGAAAAAATTTTTGTGGTAACACACCGTTGGATACGGATCCCATTACTCGTTAGGACAGGGGAGGGAGAGGCTGGTGGGCTTGGGGATGTGCGCAAACGCGCGGCGCCGAAAGGGCAGCGGAGTTTCGTGTCGTCACGAAGCTTTGGTCGCTGGAAGGAAAGACGATGGGCGGCTGGGTTCAAGGGTCTTGCGAGTGGCTTCCACAGCTTCCATTGCCGTTCTTCTTGCTTCTTCGTCGCTTCTTTTCTGCCGGGGGGACCATTTGGCGGTGTACAAGGGAGGCCGCGTGCCGCTATGCCAACGGAGTTATGCCCGTAATGCAAGTGCTTTAGTGATCCGTTCGTCCGCTAGGCCGCTTGACCGGTCAGCGTGGAATTTATGCAATGACGATGGCGGTGTCTCGCAATGGCGTTGACGAAGTGTGGCGGTGGTGGTGGTGGTGGAGGTGGTGATGGTGGACCCCAGACGAAGCTTCGCGGCTCGTATATGCCCATTCTGGTCGTGGTCGTTGACCTCGCAGGGTAGCTGTCCTGCGGGTTGGTAGCCGACAAACGTTTCGCCACCTGCAGGTACCCGAGACAAAAGCGCCGTGAGTCAGAAAAGAATGCGGCTCATCAGCTGGATCCCCAGTTCGCCGTTTGAGAGCCGCAATCAATCTCGAACGTGGAGCCGCGTAATTTTTTGTGGCAAGCGCTGTTTCGTCTTTCTGCACCTTTTGCTTTTTCTCTCTACCCCAACCCTGCTGCTATCTGCGGGGTTCGCAATAATTGCTGATTTCATGCGCGGCCCTTTCTTCGCTTAGGGAAGAATATCCCTTTGATGTTGCTCATCAATGCTCCGCTACGATCCCTGCTGTGATTGCACGCGCCTGAGGATCCCACTTTGCGGAAAGACAAGCCATTCTCATTGGATGAGATACACTGGGTTCGTCATTGGTCAATTGAACAACGGCCTGAAACAACTTTCTGAAACGTGGCGAAAATGCGGTGCAAAGAGCCGGTGGTGGCAAAAAAGACATTCGTCGTCTTCACTGCCCTTCCCAGCAACCTGGTTAAGGATTTGGCGCTTGACGTGTGGAGCGGTGCGTTTCGCCATGGTTGCGCAAAGCGAACGTCGCTTGAGGAAAGGAGGGAGAGTAGCAAATACTAGCGAGAAAAAACGGTGCCCTATGATGACAGAGGCGGGCGATGACGCGACTGGGAAGTGGAAGCGAGCGTTAAGGTAGGGAGGAGGACGGCGTGTGAATGGCTGGAATTACGAGCTGCGAGACGCCGGCGCAAGGAGGTGGCGAATTGCGGTTTGCGCGTCATCTCGCACTTTACGGAGGTAGGGAAGAAGAACAGAACGAAAAAAAAAAGAATAAAAAAGATTGGGCAGCGGGATGTAGCAGAAAGATAGGAGGAAGTAGCTTAGCGGGCAGTGGTAGCGCTATCCAGGGTCCGCGTCTTGCAGATCAGCCAGCCGTCGTCACAGATGACCGCAGATCACACTCTTCGCTTAGCCCCTCGAAACAGGGCTGACCCGAGTGTGATTGGAGAATGAATGGTGGAGCAGTGAGATACACCACGACTGGCGATGGGCCCCAGTGACCATATCTCACCGTCGAGCAATTTCCTCTTCTGAGACGGAGCAGACACGGAGGACGGGCGGCGGTGGCAAAGATGGTACCTGCCGCCACGTGCAGGTCGTGATAGGCGTTCCTGCGATCTCGCTTGGCCATGCTAACTTGACGTATGGATCGCCGCCGCCGCTGACACGAGGCGCCTGGGATCGATTGTGAGCGGCGGAAGCGGTCCTTTTTCGCCGTCCTGTGGCACTGTATTGAGAGGCGCGGGTGGGACGGTCAGAGGGCCGCCGCTCGACGACGATTACGGAAGGTCGTCGTATTCGTCTGCGGGTGGAGGAGAGTAACATTTTACTGCGGGACGTCGGCGCTGCCGAATGTGCCGCATGACATCCGAGTCCGAGCATTGGCGATGGGCGGTTGCTGCAATATTATCAATATGGCAATGTGGTAGTGCATGAGATGTGCATGGTTTTTCCAGTGCCCGCGTTGACGAGGAGCGTTGGGAAAGCATGAAACGATACTACGCTGGCCGCATTGATCGAGAAAGCGGTGGAAGCTGTTGTAGGTAAATTGGTCCGCGCGTTTGGTACCGAGGACCCTCGTCGTCAATGCCCTACCCACATCGTGAGGTTCTGCGCTATTAATCTGCCGAGCATCACCAGATGGAGCCGGAAAGGCCGTCGTACAAACGCAGGCTGCTGCGCCTCTATCATACTGTCGTGCTAGTGTCAAAACGGTCTTGCCTGTCATTCGAGCAATCCTTCGACCAGGACAGCCTTGCAGAGGACCTACCATTTCTTGTCGCGTGACTGCCTTTGTATGTCTTGTCGCCAAGTGGAGGCTAAGCGCCATCGCATCTTCGCCCGCAGAGGAAAGTTGCGGTGAAAAGGTAGATTAAGGAAAGAACCTTCTCCACCGTGAACCGACTTTGATGACAAATGAACACGGTTGAATGGAAGCTTCGCAGATCATTAACGGCGTCTTTCTCAATCGCATGATGCCCCACGACTCAATGCAAAATGGCCATCGTGGCATAACTTTAGAGGAACCGAGGTCGGAGTGATGGAGAGCGTTATACGCTGAAGGTGTCTGCGTCGCATGGATGGGTCTCATCAACGGCCGTTGGCTAATGTCTCCACCATCCAATCAGCGGTGCGAACAGCTCCAAAAGTCATGGACGCGGGGATGCGCAGGGCGCCTGAAACGTTGCTCGCTCGTTGAGTGGTCGTCTCTGCTGGAAGCTGTGCGCCGACTTAGCTGAATGACGACTAGACGTTGGTATAAACTCTGATAGCCGCACCTCTCGTATCCGTGCTCTTCGTCCGAGCGCTTGTATTTGCTCGACGAGACACGTGTGTCAATCATGATCTCATAGATGCTTTTCAGAGTCAGTGCAGAAGATGAAACCACCGTCAACGATTGCCCTTGACAAATGAGCATCAAACGACCCTGTGGGGTTAACCATGGATAATCATACTCCAGGGTTCGTGGTCAGACCAAAGCTTGGAGTAGTCTCCCAAAACGACAATCAGAGAAGCTTTTGGTTGCAGAGCGGGGGAACCAGGCAACCACAATACAGAGTTTGACCATCGGAAGCAGACGATTAAGCAACACTTTAGGAAAGCATTATCAGCCAGGTGTGAGCAAGTAAGCCGAGGGGTGAAAGCAGGGCGTAAGCCAAAAGCGTGGCATAATGCAGTGCTGCACAGCGTGCAGCAGCTGCTGACTGTGTGCAGCATCTAGAACTGCTTGCTCCAGCCAACCCCCACTCCCCACGCTTACAACACACATACATACTACACCGTACAGGCAGCGACACGCATATAGTCCCTATGCAGTATAGCTACAGCCTGCGTCACGCGGGCGCTCCCAATCGGCGCCTCATTCCGTAAAGGCGCTTGTCGCGCAAACTTGTTTGCGGCCTGCATCATCGAACACCATTCACCGGTCGAGCGCGAATGAAAAAGAAAAGAACAAGCATGAGTGGTTGCGTGCGCAGTGGGTATCCTCGGAAGCGGTCCACCTGACAGACAAACAAGCAACCGTCACCGCTCATCCGATTCCCGAGGCGCGCCTCGCGGGGCTGGGGGAAAATCCCCGCATCATGAACCCATACAGGCTTCGGATGAGCGCAAGGCAGAATGGAAAGGAAGTCAAAAGCAAAAAATTGCCGCGGGCAACAGAATCTCGGCAGCCAGGGGCACTGCCGTATCACCAGGGTGAGCGTGGTGGTGTTGCATGTTTCTTGGTCGTGCCTGGACTCGGTTCCTGGTGGTGGTCAGCGCCGACACACCCGCTGCTTTCCGAAACGCGGCCCATACCATCCATCGACTGGCCACCGGATCCCGCGGAGAGCACAATTGCGGCTGTGCCTGACGCCAAACTTACCAGACAACCGTTCAGCCTGTTTCTTCGTCACAGAATCGTGAAGTCAGGCGTCATCTGACATTTTACACTTTCGGAGTTCGGAACGGAGATCGCTGACGGAGGAGCGATGCCTGCAAGGCGCTACGCACCACGCCCCCCGGATAGACGGAGCGGGACGCGTCCAGCAACAACGTCAGCACTCAAAAACCTAGAGGCAAAATAAAGGGGGAAATTTGAAGATAGAGTGGCTGGAACCTGGGTTATACAGCGGCGCGTTTAGTTTGGGTTTGTCTCGACAATAGAGACAGGTCTAGATGCTCTCCCGCTATAGGAGCGAGGCCAGTGACGAAAGACAATGTCATTGTCAAAAGGGGGCTTGGTGCTCCCGAGTCGTCTGCTCCTCCCCGCTGTTAGCCAGGTACCGGCGCCGATGTCTGTTGCTAGCCAGGCACAGCCGCATCGAGCCAGCCTAGACCCAACCGACCAGCCAGCCACGCAGCGGGTCGGCGCTCCCCCGGACCCCCGGGAGTCATGTCTGCCGCCGCGCCGGGACAGAGGCAACAACCGCATCAATGGTAGTGGGCTGGGCTGGCGACTACGCCCATGGCGTGCGCCCGCGGACACCCCGAGCGCGAACCTGGTGGGTGGTTCCGTGACAGGTGGCTTTTGGTCTAGAACGGCGGTTCGTGGGGGCCGCGCGGACGAGAAGAGCGAGCACATCCCAAAGTAGGTTCAACGGTTTTATGGACAGTGCGCAACGGGAAGGTGATCGACCGAAAAGGCAACCCAAAGCGGCTGAAGGAGTGCTGCGCAATGCGGCGCTGGGCGTCCGATCGTGCGGCGGCAGGCAGAAGCAAAGGAGGGCGCCGGAGGGCTGCGGCTGGACGGGTGGTTGGGAAAGGTTAATCGCAAAACCGGGACAGGCCCGTCACTTGCTTCTTCGTGTACTTTCGGCCAACTTCTGCTGGAAGTGCTGCTGCGAGGCGCTCGGCGCACCCTGCGATAGATGTAGTAGGCAGAGGGGAGCCCTACGGGATCCCAAAACAGGTCTTTGCAGGGTGGCAGTGGCTGGCAGATCGCCAGCAATCCGGGTGATTTGAGTTTGGAGTTAATAGCTGGAGGCGAGCCTGAGGAGCAATAATGAGCAGCGATCCATGCTCGCGCCAGCCGAACCCGGTAAAGCGGTTGCCTTGTACGTATGTATGACTTGCATACAGGAGCTCAGCTCCTCCACAGCAGATGCTGCGGTGCGCGGCGCGTGCTCGCAGTGCTCAATCTGCAGCGCAAATCTCGCAATGAACATCAGACAGCTGGGGAAGATGTGCATGACACACGGCTCCCTGCGCATCAATTGCGAGACAGTAGCGGCTGGTTGCGGCTCCCATGCCCGCAGCATCATCCTGACGTGGAGTGAGTGGCAGGTCGACGCCGTTATCCTGTTGAGCCGCGAACCGTCCAAACCTGTGACGCTCGCCAGAGCTGACCGCATCCGGCTAGGGATGGGTGCCCCTGAAGATCCGGGCGCGGCAAAAACGCTCTCTTGCTCGCGAAAGCTAGCTGCAGGCGGGCTGGCGCAGCATCAGAGACACGAGCGGGCGATCATGCAATGGGAGCGCGATTTGGAAGTGCAGAGCAGCTGCCTGCTGCCTGGAGTGCGGCGCTGCAGGGGTTGCGATCGCTGCCAGGGAGCTTATCTCCAGGCTGAGGTGAGCGATGACTGAGCGGGTGAGCAGCTGGAGCCGGGGTTGAGTGGTGTGCATCAGGGCCGCGCAGGCTGGCGTTTCATGTGCGCGGTTCGCGGGCGACGCAAAGCGGAGGGTGGCGTGACGAGCCTGGAGACATCCCGGCTGCCACCACGTGTACGTACCGCGCGCGGCACGGGTTGGAGAGGCTGCGCAGCTCGCGATAGGCGGCGTGGTTGAGTGCTGGGAGCTTGCTGCGACGGCGCCAGACGGGAGATCGAAGATCCTGCTGGCGGCGGGCAGCGCAAGCTACGAATGCATGACGATTGAAGCCCAGCCACATGGTCACCCCAGACCGCGCTATCCGCAGCCTCCGACCACGCACAAAACGCGCGTAGACGAGGCAACGCGCTGCGCAGCTGCACAAGGCCTGCACAAGCAGCATTGGGGGCAAATTTGCCTAATTTCCGGCGGTGAACAGTGCACGGAGATCGCGTTAGTGGTAGAAGACTCGGGAGAAGAGCGGCAGAAGCGTCTGTTCGAGCGACGGGCAGCAGGGCTGTCTCGGGCCAGATATCTCGCTGCCCGTCGGTCACTTGCATCCAGTCGGACCGACGCAGCTGGCGGAGATCAGCCCAGTCTCGCTCGCTGCCGCGCCCAGCGGAGCTGAGGTCAGCGCGTTCCTGGCCAGCGGGAGGCTATTTCGGGCATCGCAGAGGCCAATCCCGCGGTTGGCAGCGCTACGCCCGACCGGTGCCTGTTCAATAAAGCCATGGATCGGCGCAGAGTGGTGTTGATGTCACCGTCCCGTACCGCGCCAGCTGGATCGTCTGGCGGGGCTTTGACGGGCACGCGCGGGCTGAAACATGCAGAGCGGTGTTTGATTTTCCTGCAATTAATCCCGGCCTGCGCCATGTTCTAGCGCGCTGCACGGCCTTGGCTGACCGCCTGCTGCTCAGCCCTTTGACTCTCTCCCCTCGAGCAAGGGTGCCCCCCGGCTTAGCCCTTGGCCGCCTCACCCAGCATGTGCCTGGTCCACACCGCCGCATGGACCACGACAGCTTATTACACCATCGTCCGAAATGGCATGCCCTGCCTGCGACCATTTTGGAGCAGCTAGCCATAAATACGTCTGCACCCGCCGGCAGACCTGATGCTCGTTTCATCACCATCGACTCCTCCACAGTCACGCTTAATCCACGCCTAAGCCTTCAAGACCACAAGAACAACAGTCTTCGCTGCACCAACGACTACCACCTGCCCCTAGCCTCCCACCCGCACTCTCAGCCAACGCCCGTCCACCACACTCGGACGAGCACTTCGACAACCACAACAAACAACCACCACCACCACCTCACAATGCCGGCCACCGCTCACCTGCCTCCCTGCCCCGGCCCGCCGCCGACCAGGCCTCTGCCCCCGGTCCCGAGCAAATAAATCCGCAACGAGTCTCCTACTCCACACTCGGCTTTCCTGCGCATTACGATCCTCGTCACGCATTATCGGATTTCCTATCATTACATCATGCCAACGGTCAATCGTCCACCCAGCCGCTCAGGCCTAGCGTTTCAGCGCCGGTCACGAGCTTGGCTGCTCTCCAATCAACCCCACCATCACCGCCATTTGCTCCTCAGCTGGCGACAACGATGACGGTGCGGGGCTCCAACGCCGCGGCACCCCACCCAACGCTGCGCCGGCGATCCTCACGCCTGGAGGTGTTCGCTCGCAGCTGCACCCCGGCGCTCATTGGGCGCCCGCCGCCGTCACGAGCAGTGACTCACGACGCGTGCGGCTTGGCGATCGGATCTTATCGCGACCGTTCTTCACTTCTCTTCGACTCTCGCTCTACACCGCACTCAGACACTGGCCGCGGGCTCGGCACGTCGACGTCGGGCTTAATCTTGTAATCGATCAGCGCCTTCGGTTGTTTCTGGGTTCAGCATAAATCTTTCTCCTTTTTGTCTTATTAACAATCGCTTGTTACATCATCTGCATCAGTGGCGCTGGGGATCGTTTTTACACAACATTGCATGGGGGAATATCATGACGGATAGACGCGAGATGTGTCTCTCGGGCTATATTGGCGGTTTTTCCTTTGTTGGGGTCTTTGTCAAGGAGGAACATACCCGGGCCTCGCCCACTCCTAGTTGCTATTATCGGCTCAGTGTGCAGCCTTCCTGGCAAAATATCATACATCATTGCATACTCCACAATATTGTCCTGGTGATCGTCTCCGCATGTGCACCGTTGCATAATCGCCTCGCTTCCTCGTGTTGATTACACGGAAGGAATGCGTATGACTCCTCCACCTTAGCACGCCAATTAAGGACGTCGCATGAAGGCTCTATTTTTGACCCCAGGCAGCACTCAGATGCATGCCACCACCCCTGCGGGGTTCGGCTTTCGGCCTGCAAGCAACATTGCCTTGGCCATCAGCCTTATCGCGCGCATATTAACCATTGCTTTTTTGGCCCCCTCCGATCCTCCATTTCGTGCTTGCTGCACGCGCGGCACGATATTTCTCCGCTCAAACATGCGCGGTATGCGCGACTAGGCGAGAGGGGCCAGCCGCGGGCGCTCAACACTCGCAGAGCCCCTCATGCAATTTCATGCGCGCGGCGGCCTCTGCGCTCATTCCTTTCTGTTTTCGGATGCCGTCGCCGTCGCCGAACGCGAACAATAATCAACGAGGCGGAGCCCCCTCCGCGTCCGATAAACGCTTGGACAGCCGCGAAGGTAACGACAACTCGTAGAGAGCAATGACAATGGCAACTTCCATGGCATGCGTGAGACCCTTCTTCCCAAAGATCGTTAACCTCGGGGCGATCTGGTAGCGTCCAGTCCATGCGCTGCTGCTCTTTGCTGCCTTTTGATCTCTTTCTCCACATGTCAGCCAGTGTTGCAACACAGCCTCGTTTACATGCTGACCCCAATTATTTCGTCGCTCGCGCGCGGGCAAACGCGGCTGCGCATGTCTACACCGCACTACGTGCAAAGAAAAGAAAACCAACAACGGGCCGTTACCGTAGTCAGCCGTTGTGCCCGCCGTTTGCCCGCTGTCTGTGTGTTTGAGTGCTTACTCTTACCTGCTTCTCACACCGCCGTTCACGATCAGACGGATACCTATACAAACGCGCTTCTCTCTAACCGCATTCGCGCGCCAAAAAAGCGCGGCCCCCGCAAGTCGCGTAAGCTTTTGCGTTCGGATTTTGCCAAATACCCGCCTGCTTGCCGCCCCCATCCGCGCCAATCCTTCCAACACGCGAGGGGAGGGGACGGCAGAAAATCAAGTCACGCGTACACTGGACTGATGTCACCGCTCTCGGCCGCTTGCGGGCATCCAACCTTCACAGACAGCACGCGCGCAGTACCACTGCCTAACTGCAAGGGAAAAACGTACGGTGCCAAGGAATTGCCGTGCCCACTTCCACAATCCACTACTACACAAAACATACCCCTCCCAGCGGAGACGGAGAAGCGCGAGAAGGAGCAACGCGAGAATGAAAGAGAGATGCGACTCCACTTCCAACTCCACACCCGCCGAAGCTGTAATCCCGGGATTAAGCAAGACCCTGATTGCTCCGGGCCTTGCTTGTGTGTCTGTGTGCCATGCTTTTCTCGCTCAACCGGCTACGTGGTAAATGCCTCTGATTGATTTGCAAGCAATGGCCCACGACCGATGATACTCATAGAGAACGCGAGGCCAAGCATCATGGCGCGAGCAGCTAGCAGTGCAAGCGCAGCTGGTGATTGGACGCGCGAGCCCTCCGAAACTACCCTATCTATCCGAAGCCCATATTGCACGACTACCTACACACCATCGATGAGCCGGCTGCAGCCGTGAGTCCAGCTGCGTCGTGGGCGCGCACGCGTGTGTGCGGCGACGCCGCGCTGGCTGCTCGCATAATCTTCGAACGAGGCTGTAGCGTCCCCACCCACACCGAGCTCCGGAATGGGGCACTACCACCACAGCCACCAGTCGCGTAATCCACGTGGTGTCTGTTGCATGTGAATGAGCGAGTACTAGTGAGTACCGGCGGTGCGTATCGCAACACGTTTCGCGGCGGCGCGTGGGGATCGAGATGCCTCAGGCACCTACTGTACCATGTACCCAGACGGCAGACACATATCAGAAAGGATCCAGGCACACGCTTACAACACCTTACCCTATCCGCGCGGCCGCCCCCGCAACGAACAATCCAAGCCGGTACGACCCCCTGTTCCTGCAGCAGCAAGCATCCCTACCCCACCACTATATATGGTGCCAAGAGCTTGGTAGAGAGAGAGGGGGAGACACCGTCTTTCGACGACGACCGCGACGACGCGTCTCGCCTCCTCCTCCCTCCTCTGTGTCTCAGAACTAGGGGGGCTTTCTATTCTGAAACTTCCCACGGACGGGGCAGAGTGCGCGAGCAGGGGGGCTGTCGCCGATGGGTGGGCTGGCGATGGCGCCATCTTTGCGGGCGATTTAGGGAACACGGGTGTGGCTCACGAGTGAGGGGGGAGCAAGGGATGCGAGGGAGACGGAATGTGTGCAGCAGGAGGGGGTGTGGTATGCAGGGCATGGTAGGGGAGCGCGGAGCGGCCCATCACCTCCCTATTCTTTGCGCAGCTGCAGCTGTTGCTCGTTTTAGGTACAGAGAGAGACAACACTGCGCTGCACTGCTGCAGGTACACGGTACGAGAAGTGCTGGGGGCGGAACACGCGAGACGGACCAGGGGGTGTGGGTGGGTGCGTGTACGAGAGAGAGGGAGGGGGCGCATTCTTGGCCTGCTTCGCCGCAGCCACGGCACGGCTCCATTTTTGGCAACCTTTTTGAGGCTCTGCTGGCTGGCGCGGTTTTTTGTGTTTGCTTTTTCTGGGGCCGCAAAGGGAGGGTGGAGCAATCGATGATGGCGTTGTCAGACAACACAAACGTCACACACAGAACAGCCAGCAAAGAAAAGCCATGGGCGCAGAGAGGAATGGGAGATGAAGGGGAGGGGTGGCAGAGAGGCTCGTGAGGCTCCCCTTCTCTCCTTTTTTCGACATGAGCTCCGAGAGACGGGCAGACCGCACGAGCCTCTCGCAGCAAATAGCGTGTTTGAGGGGGCCAGCATGCGACGGGGTGGTCAGAAGAAGGGGAGAGCCGCAAGGTGAAACTCGGAAATTTTCTAGAACGGCTGTGGAAGGGCGCTCGGGCCGTTCCCCTTCGCCCCTTCCCCACCTCGACTCGCGAACTCATTGACGCAACGCAACAGGGCCGCTCGAGCCTGCGGTTTGCCTCTTTCAGGGGCGGGGACCGTGTCGGTGTGGGTTGTTGGAGAGCGCGCAGTGCGGCTCGCGATGACGGGCAGAGAGGTTGAGAGATCTTATCGCGCACATGGTCGGTGTGTTGAGACAATTGGCCGTGTCGAGTGCGGGTAAGCGAGAGGATGGCACGATGCCTGTATCGTGCCTCGCTTCCGCTATCGATTGAGATCGCCGTCAATATACCGGCGTGGCGGACGCGCTTTTTGGAATCCTGTGGTTTTTGGAATCCGGGCGAAGCGACATGTGAGTCAACCTGCTCCACCACGCTGATTGAGATCTCAGGTGCGCGTGGGATTTTTTTCTTCACGATGGATCCCCAATGCAGGCGGTGAGTGACCGCTTCGGGCGATCATGATTGCCTGGTGTTGTATCAGCCGTGCCGGGTTGCCGCTCGCATGACTGAATTGTGGGGAGGCGGCTTGGCTCGCTATGATTTCATACATCGTGAGATTCGTGCTCCGAGTATTGGCGGACATTGCCGCATGGTGTTGGACGGGCTACGCGTCTCGGGCACCGGCGAGTCAGGTCCTGGGGTGCGGTCATGTGGATCGAGAGAGGCGGTGTTTGCAAGAATGAGCTGTAAGCGCCTGATGCCAGCGGAGATCATTGTTGGGATTGAGTGCGAGCACAATAATACGGGCACACGGGCACCGTCGACGCTTCGCATCACCGTCCTGTTTCGGCCTCGCCGAGCCGCCCCCACCGGTGCATAGTCGTCAGTGGGCTCTCACTTTTTTTTTTCTGCCGTTGCTGCCGCCTGCCCAGCGTCCGTGAGCCGGCCTCCCGCTGGGCGACAACCCATCAATGACGATGATCCCCGCAACACCAGCTGCTCACTGGCAGCCTTGCCAGCCTTGCACAGATTACTGGTTCTCCGGAAACCGCATCTAGCGCGCGGACACTCCCTCTCGTCCCTGCCGAGTCAGCGATCGCCGGCCCGCGAGGCCTCGTGATCGCGCGACCTGGTGGTGCAGCACGGCGCTTTCCTCACCGCAGGCCTCACCGCCGACCCTCCTCCACGGTGTCACAGACGCCCGCTGCGAGTGCGGAAGCGCCGGACAGGGCTGTCACAGACTCTCCTCCGCTCGAGAGGGCATCGCAAACTCTTCCTTGCTCCTCACGCGCCGCACATCTTCCTGATCTCATCTCCTCTGCTCACATCACCATCCCGTTGCTTTTTCGTGACGCCCAGCATGTGAAGATCCCAACCGCGCCTTCCCTGCCCGTGCCAAGCTGAGCTCTGAAAAAACGGCGGCTAACACGGACGAGCCAGCTAGCTTGGCCGACAGAAGTGGGCAGATTCAATGCAACACCACGCCCGCAACTGCCGCCATCGTGGCCCACGCAGGAGCTGGGCACCCGCGCCGGCGCCGAGCACAAGACGCACAACACAAAGCAAAAGACATCATGCAAGGCGCATTGTCGCGCAAGACAAAGAAACCTGGGACAGCATGCAGGTGACGACCTGACGTGCCACAGATCCTCACGCAGCCTTCCCTCTCTCGGCTCCGACGATGCGGAAACGAGAACGTGGACGAGCGCCATGTCTCGCATGCAGCGGCAAGCAGGTGCGCTGCTTGGCGCGTGTTGAGCCACGATGACTTCATCCATCACCATGCCTTTTTCTTTTTCTGCCGTCAGATCAATAATGGGGTTCGTATCGCGGACGGTGCGGTGAGTTTGAAAAAAGCTGCGAGATGCGGCGGGCATTGGCGCCTGTGCTGCCGTGCGGAGGGCCTTGAAGGGCGCGTGAGGCTTGCTGTCGATCATATTGCTGCCTGCATAATTTCTTTGACAGAACTCTGACTCCTCAAATCTTGTGCATAACCCTTTGTTTTGGAATTCCCCTTCACGGACTGTTGTTGATTTGCCTCTTTCGGCCTGATCCCCCAAGTTTAATGACCTCTGCGCCTCTTGCTGTGGCTGATGACATCTTCAGATCCTCTGACGTCGACCATCGCGAAAGGCCCCCCGGACCCACCGTGCTGAGACGTGTCGGACCGCGAACGCGACGAAACAACATCTTGACCACGCGGACGTTCTATCTTTGTCGCCTCTTCGTCATGGTGCCTTGCGGCGAGCGTTACCCCTGAGCTGGATCACGATCTGAAATCTTGGTATCGGTTTCGTGGATTCAGCCGCAAGTCTGTGCTTTCGAGATATTGCACCGTGCTCCAGCCGCCGACTTCATATCAGCGTCACTCCCGTCGTCCGGCCGCATTAACTCGTTCCTGGCGGGAGGCTGCGGGAGAGACGAGAGGTTGGGCTCCTCGGCGACCTGACTCTGCCCTGACCGGTATCGCGCAAGTTGATCGCGATCCCGTCACTAATGACGAATGTGGTAATTTAGCATCCTCACTGGTGCGGCTGCCTACTTCCAGCCACTGACGCACCGTTACACACCCTCAACACTAAAGAGAGATCGTGAATTTACAGATCTATCATCCCAGTCCATCTGAATCCCATGCCCGTGGGTCCGCGCGGATGGCGCAGCACTGTCGTGAGTGTCTGTGTGTTCGAGTTGATGGCATTATGGCGGCCGAAAAGAATTCTCCAACGATTGTCTCCTCCCGGCTAGCTTAGCGTAAAGCTCAGTAGCTCGTGTATAGCCTACGTACGTCTTGCTATAGCTCTCCTATCGATGGCGCTTGCGCAGTCTCGCCAATTCCATATTGACCGATTGCTTTTGGATATGCATTTGCGGCCGAGGTCCAGCTCTCACTTGTGAATCCACGGTTGACCGGTGTGCGGTCTCGCAATCGGCGTAGCATCTCGAACTCATAGGCTACGCGGCTGAGCGGCCAGGCAGCTGCACAACACCCAGATCCTTCGGCCAGCGCATCACTGCACTCCATCGCGGTGGTTCGATAGGAAGGCCAGACTGCGTCACATGCCAGATGACACTGCATAGCAAGCTTGCAGCGGCACGACATTGAATCTCGACTTTGCTGACAATCTTCACCGCATCAACAAACTTCTTCCAGATGCGGTCTCAACACCAACAGGGTTACAACAAACCATCCGAATCCACAACCCTTACCCCGCCGACAATCTTCACCGCAACAACAAGCTTTCATTCCAGATGCGGCCTCAACAGCCGTAGAGTTGCAACAGCCCACCCAAACTCAACCACCTTTACCCCGCCTTTGCTGTTCCCGCAAGCGCAGCCACCATCGGCCAACCTGCCTGCACAAGCAATGTGAAAGGCCAATGAGGTCTCCCCAATTGTTCACCGCCACCCGCTATCGCGACAGCAGACGCTGCAGAAGCATTTTGGGTCCGCGCGAAGCTTTCCCCGCTTCACATGCGACGTTAAACCCGACCCAAACCAAACCCCCCACCCATCCATCCGCTCATCCATCCATCACCCCGCGCGCGGCTGAAGGGGGGGCAAGATAAGGTTTCCCATGATCATCACCACACAGAAAGCAGGTCGAGTCCAGACCGGACGCATTTTAGAGCCCCAGAGTTGGCCCATTGGGCTTTCACAAAAATCCTTCTTGCTCGCTCCCTGTCCAGTTGAACCACACAAAGACGTCAGCAAGATAGTTCATGTGGGGCATCATGCCATCGGCAACCCCGGGTACAGCCTCTTAGCCCTCCCGTCCCCTATGCCAAAGTGATTGGGCGGGGAAAGAATTGGCGACCAAAAAGAATTGCCTTGCGCGGCAATATGGCACTAGCTTCCAACCCAATGAAATCGTGACAGATAGGAGAAAAAAAGCAGAGATCTGGACTGCAGGGCCAGATCCACCATTCCTTCAAAAAATCTACCAACTCTCTCTGCCGCGCGGAACCAACTTGATACATACGCGGTACAATCTCCACATGATCGACGCTTTGCCGAAAACGGTAGCCATCGCTGCTAGTGTCGACGGAACTAAAGCCCGCCCCCAGACCCAACTCCTCGGGCTGATGCGCACCGATGCCGATCTAGCTAGGGAGCGCGAGCTTGCTACCGCTGCGGTAAACCTATCCGAGCCAACACGGGTCAGAGGGGGTCAAGCGTGAAACGGGAAGACGAAAAAGCAACCTCGATGCCGATATAATGGTAGTAGGAATGGTTAGCAGATGCAGTTAGGAGTTAGTAACCGCGTCGAAAAAAAGTAAAAAGTGATCCCCTCAAACGCCGATGTTGATCTCGATGCAGACAGGATCGATAATTCCCACCCCCCATCCCGTCAATCCCCATCTAACCCCGCAAATTCCCATGCAAGACGTGTTGGAATCGCCCCTTCCCCTCGTCCAGCCCAGCCGTCCCGTGATCATTCTCCCAGCCAGCCCCAAACTCCGCCTCAACCGCCATCCATTATTTCCGCCGGTAACATCGCCACCTCAACACTAAGGCCGTACTCAACCCTTGCCACCGCCCTAGACCACACTTCCAGCCCGACTACTACCGGCCGTAGACTTGCTATTCTGTGTCTTGCGCCTCTCCTTGTAGATCGTGAACATGGTCTTCTTCGGTTTGCTGCCTTTAGCGCCACCACTGCCTCCACCACCACCACCGCCACTGCCTGCCGAATGGTTTGGGGGTGGCGGAGCAGGCATGCCATTTGGACGCTTCTCTTTAACGGCGATCGACGATGCCGGCCCTCTTGGTGGTGAGCCGCCAGCGTCCCTTTTCCTCTTGTTGTTAGGATTGGTTGTGGTAAGAAGTCCCTTCGCGGCCGATCCCGTACCCGCCGCCGCCGCTGCCGCCTGCTGCGGACCGGACGTAGCCGGCCGCGGCGGCGGCTTGTCGGACGCGGCACGGGCTGACGATGCCACAAGTGCTGACCTTGCGGCCGATGCCGAGGTTGGAGGAGGTCGGGGGTTATTTTGAGCTCCGTGTACGGTCAACTGGTGGGCCGTGGGGGCGGGTGGCTTGGATGGCGGCCTGGTAGCGGGAACGGGAGGAGCGAGCTGGGGCGGCCTTTGAGGAAATGGCTCCGCGGCGGTGGAAGTAGCCGCCGGCTGAGTGTGATTGGAAGCGGATGAAGGACCCGAGGCCGGGAGAGTGCTGGCGGTCCAAGGAGCGGGCATCTGATTCGCATTTTGTCGGAGCGGTGAACCGACCAAGGAACCCTGCTGTAGATGCACACTTTTGCGCTTGTTCTGCCGCTTGGGCTTTTTGGGACAGTGATTGTCCCTAACTCCCGGGGCGCTGTTCAACAGCAGCGAGAATGTCGGAGGCGGACCACTCTCTGGTACGTGCTCCATGCGCGAGATATTGGAGTGGATGATTGGTCTCAAAGGTCTGCCCTGCTCGGCAAAGAACTTCTCCAGCATGGCTAGGTTCATGACCCCTTTGGTGAATATCGGCGTGGGTATTTTCTCCAAGTAGTACTTGTGCCATGGGAGAGGGTCAATGCCCTCGTCGCCGCACTCCTCCGTGTATCTCCTGTAGTCAGTCCTGGACCTGATGATGTAGTCATCCCACAGAAAGGGGTGGATACCACGCTCCTGCTTTCGGAGCCACTCTAACTGTCCACAGAGGTTCTCGAAATGCTTGCGATTTCCAGTATACTCAGGATAGACCTGGCTGAACTGATCGAAGGTGCTACTTGGCTCTGTCATATCAGAATTCTCGCGAGGCGGCTTGGATGGCATGCCGGTTGTTGGTTCTGTGCCGTCGGCATTCGGAGGTGGTTGTATTGTGTCCACATCACCAGGAGGGTTCACCGGAGGATCAGTCGCCGGATTTCGTTGCGGGTCCGGAACACGTGCAGGGTTTTCCTTCGCAAGAGACGACGCCGCATCACCAGGTGTCGGCGTGCTGTCGGGAATATCTGGAGCTTCTTGCGTGTTATCCTGAGTCTCGACGTGCTGTGGATTCAAGTGACCTTGTGTTACTGTTTCCTTAACGTGACTGGTGTTTTCGGATGCATCTGCTTGCTGAGGTTCAGACGCACCGGATCCAATACGAGAAACTTGAGACTCCACTTCAGCAGGAACGTCTATATCCATTCCACCGGGAGAAGCAGGTTGTGAAATAACACCTGGTTCTGTAGGTGACAAAGGTGACCAATGATCCTCCTCAACGACCTCAGTCTTGATCTTCGTAGGTGTCTTGGCTACAGAGGTGCTCGAACCTTCGCCGCTTGATGTCGGTCGCTGTGTAGCAGAAGCAGAGTGCTGCCTTGACTCATGAGTGATATACGAGTCCTCCTCATCGGGCTCCTTCTTCACCGGTACGGACGGCCTAGAACTTGGTGAATTAGAGTAATGTGCCGATGAGATGCCAGCGTCAGATCCAGTTCGATTTGATGCAGAGGGACTAGAAATCCGGCGTTGTCTAGACACATTGTGTGGGACAGCTCTGTATCCCCCGTCGCTGTGGAATTTGCGCTTCAGTTCATGTAAAGAAGTAAGTGGTTCTTGCGATACAGGCACATCTTGGCTGAAATGGAAGTTTGTGCCAGACTTCTTGACTCGCTTGCGGGACTCGTGTGGAGGCGACCGAAACTGCGCTTCCCGCTTGATGGGCGGCTCCTTGGAGCGATGGTGAGGTGGCGAACCGTCTACCGAAGAATTCCTGTTTTGCGAAGCCCTTTCATGGCGGATTTGAGGACTCGTAGCGGTGTGTTGATTTCGAAGTGAAGGTGATGTTTGACTTTGTCGCTGAGACGACCGACTAGACTGTTCATTCTGGATTTGACGCTCCACCAGCGCATTCTCTTGCTCCGGAACGGATGCCATCTTGCTCTCAGCGGAGCCGTCGAAAGTGACTACCCGTTGATTTTCATATGAGCATGGTACGGCTGGTGCAGAAGATGAGATGTGATGCTCCTCGTGTGGCGGTGGCTGTGGAGGTTGTGTCACGGGAATAGTCCCGCCTGAGATAGATGAAGTTGTCATATGCGAGGGAAGTGCGCGTTTTGGAAGGTGTAGATGCGTGTATAGCTTCCCAGAAGAGGAAACATGCCGTGACATCTGATCCAAAGGGTTGTTTTTGCGACTGCCAGGATTGTCCACTTCACCCGTTGGACTCTGAAACGACCGCTTTTTGTAGGAGAGAGCTATTGGCACAGATGTTTCCAAGTCGGACTCGTCGTCCATTGGATCATCTTGTGGTTGAGCTTTCGAGGCCGTACGCGGTGGGGATGAGGGAATCTCAGCGGTAGGATGGTGCGGGCTTTCTGTTCCTCTTGTCCGAGGACGAGCAGCTCTCTCGCCCCGATCCTGCTCTTCAGCAAAACTGCTATCCGGCGGCAGGTCTGCAAGGCGTTTCACTGTTCGAACGGGAGAGGAACCCCAGGAAAAATTTACAGTCGGTGGAGATGAAATTATACCTACCACAGCGTCCGTCATGGCAGGGCTTGAAGGAGCATCTTCAACCACAGCGTCCGCCATGACAGGGCTTGAAGGAGCATCCTCAATCACAGTGTCCGCCATTGCGGGGCTTGAAGGAGCATCTTCCACCACAGCTGACTGATCTTCTTGGTCCGGGCTGCTGTCTTCCGGTGGTTGCAACTTTTGTCTCTGTCCTTCTAGTCTTGCTGAGAGATTCATCAATATGTGATTTGGTACGTTGGCCACGGGACAGTGGAATCCGATAGGCGTAGGGAAAATGGAAGTCGGCTTCTTCAAAATTTCTTCCTGGTCATGCGGTATCTTGCAAGCTGAACGAGTAGCAGGCAGCACGCAATTCCATCGGGGATGATGAAAAAAACGTCTTTCGCATTTCGGAGAAGCTTGCGTCGCCTGAGCCTTTTCAATGGTGGGTAACACGCTTGGAATGCTAGAGTTAGTTGTGGTTACAGTTGAACTACTGACCACCGGGATCTGATACGAAGTAGGCGTGTTGTTGTTGTTGTTGTTGTTGTTGTTGCTGTTGACAGGGCCTTTGGATGCTTGGCCCTCTGCGGAGATCCTGGGGTCCCCGGAGGCATCGCCTTTATCTGGGCTAGGCTGCTCGACAAGAGTTGATTCCCCGCCATTGATCGTGTCATCAATTCCCTCATGCAAGCCAGTGAGGCCAGAAGCATCTTCCTCAGTGTGCATACCTACGACATCCTCTTCTTCATGCTGTTCTTCAACCACATCTTGTCTCGGGTTATTTTTGGGGATTTGGCTGCTTGATTGTGACGAGGCTAAGTCTGCATGCTGTGACGCTATCTTTGGAAGAGCTGTGGGAAGCATCGTGTCGTTCATTGGCCCGCTGCGCGATTGTTTTATTTTTTCCAACAGCGCAAGCATCTGCGAGCTATCCACTGGCTTGGTTTGCACCTTTTTCTTTGCGCTCGTCTCCTTGTCCGGCTCATTTTTGATGGTAGGGGTTTTCGTAGCGGCGCCATTTCTCCTCTTTCCAAGAACAGGCAACTGAGAAAGTGGGGCCTGTGTCGCGAAATGGCTTTGGCTCACTTCCGCTCCTCCCCCTTGGGATGAGGCATCGCCATCAGAATCTTCGCTGTCCTCAGCAGTTTCGCCGTGAAACCTTTTGAGAAGTGTCCTAATCTTGGGCGAAGTTACAATCGGTTTCGGATGACCGTATATAGAAGATCCGAAGGCACCGTTGAACTGCGCATCCCTCAAAAGGAGATGGATGTGGTCCTCGTCGCTCGTATTGAAACGTGGTACAATGATCTCGAATGACCTCATCTGGATCATACCGCCTTCGACGCCTTTGTACTTCCGCTTGGTTTCGAGTTGTTTCCACAAATCCCGTGAGAATCTTATCTTGATGGAGAATTCGCTGTCTGACACGATGGCATCGACCGGTGCGCCTGTTTCGAGCTGGGTAAACTAGGAATTGATGAGCTGGTGAGGCCTGTCAAAAATGGCGGTATGACCAACCTCTACAAGCTGGACCAGTGCCTTTTCGTTTTCGTTCCTGAAGACCCGGATCCGGAGATTGCTTCCGTCATCTTCGAACATAGATTCCAGCTGCTGTGATGCGGGATACTCCACCCTGTTGTCTGCTTCTGTCTTCCAGAAATCCAAAGCGCTGTCGACTTCCTCTGCCACTACTGCAGCGAGCCATGGCTTTAGAGGGCCGAAAGCGCGAGCCATTGTCTCTATAGCGCTGCGAACGCGTTTAGCGGCTATTGCATCATCGTCTTTCGGGCAATTGATAGTGCGCGTGCGCAGCGAAATTCGGTCAGAGCAGAGGGCGCTTGTTGGCGCAAAAATGGAGCAGGCTGCGTCGAGACAATATAAGGGCGTGCCGAAATGGGTTGAAGGGCCGGTATTCTCACACCGAACTTGGAAATATCTTGGGATCGCGCGCGGGTGTTGGACTGGCAAGGCGGAGCGGCGATGCTGCAGTCGCGGACAATTGCGGCGACGCGTGCGGGGGAAGCGGGCGACGCGCCTGCCCGTGACACGGTAGACTCCAGGCAAGGCGCGCGAGTCAGGAACCAGTACGGCGCGGCGAAAGTGTCGGACCGAGCTGCATGTGGACCATGGATGGCAGCTGCGCGAGGCGTCATCTGCCAAGCTCGCCTTGCGGATCGTCCCCCAGCCTGCGCTTGTTGTGCTGGTGGGCGAACGTGCACCCACTTTCGTGCTGTGTGGTGTCTTCAGTGTCCGAACCAGAACGCAGCTTTCCGTCCACGCCTGCTGCTCATGCCTGTGCAAGCCGTGCGAACCGCCGAGGCCCACGAGCCTATCGCTACCTCGTAGCCCGCCACCCCGCCGAGTCGGTCGTTCCCCGATATTCCATGAGAATCACGCGCCGCGAGTCTATCGACACTTTATAATCTGTCTCCAGAGCCCTGATGCTGTAGTCATCCGTCCCCAGCACCATGCCCTCCTCTCACATCCAGGATGCGCCCAGCCCGTCCACATCAACCCTCCGCCTCTCGCTCGGTCCTCTTGGGCGCACATCCCGCAGAGGATCCATTGCCTCGCTTTCGTCCCGTGCACCAGTGGACAAGGAAGTTCTGCGGGAAGCCCTGGACCAGATCCACACCTCGGCCTCACGTTCTGAGACGCTCACCACCTTCGACCAGTTTGCCTCGCCGCCACCGCCATCCATTCATGAGAGCAAGGGCATAACCGGGGACCTGGTGCAGGGTGGGTTGAGCGGGTTGTATAATAGGTTCAGAACGTCGTATGGAAGAGGCAAAGAGGTAGCTGCGGCCCCGCCCAGCCCCACGGTTGGCTACGACAGCGATGGCTCTGTGGCCAGCTCCAGGGCGAATGGGAAGCACAAGGCATCCAGGAGCATAGCAGGAACAACCGTGTCCTCGCCTGTTCTCTTGTCGTCGCCGGCCCAGTCGCACATCCACTCCCCGCTGGCAAATACCTTCAAAGAAGCTGCTGGCTCTGCTCTTCCTGTGTCCTCTGAAACCTCCAGTAACTCGCGTGCTTCTATAAGCACGCCCCAATCTCCTCTGCCACTCCAAGCAAAGTCAAAACCGCTTCTGTCTCTCGCACCTGTTGAACATGCCATGGGGAGAGCTATTAGTAGCTCTAGATCTGGGTCAATCTCTGAACAACACCCGGTCAGACGTGCAAGTCATTCCACGACGTCATCCCAAATGGAAAGGAATGCACCCCCTCGGAGCATACCCCGCAGCCAACCAGACCAACAGCCTGACAGATCAAGGCCCTCACTTGCCAGTCGAATGTCAGAGGATGACGACTCCAGCGTGTTTGGGGAGGAGGACATGGTTCTCGTGGACGAGCTTCCCCTCCATGATGCTGGGAGCTTCTTTGGCGTTCGCTCTGATCTTTCGCAGGGCCAACCAGGGCCGGTCGTACATAGTGCCCCCCTTACAAGAAAGAACAGTCAAACGGCACCGACTAGCTTCGCGAGGGATCTAAATGAAGCGCTCCCCGGGCAACCCAACATCGGAGAAGCACTCAGCGAGGGTACTGTGAAAAACGTCAACCCAGATACACCCACGTCTGCAAAAAGTGGTACTTCCAGACCGCCCATGGTATCTATTGGCCCATCGCATTTGCCGGGATTCCGCCCATCTCGCGCATCGTCATCAGACGGCATGAGTTCGCTCACGACAGTCGCTCCGGCGCAGCCCCGCCACGCAACATTCCAGGACGACCACCATCGATCCGTTTCTCAAACCAGGCAGCCCGATATGCGGAGCAGCAACAGCACGCTTGCTCAGATGAAGCGCCGGGTTCTTGGCAAGGAGTTTTGGATGAGGGACGAAAACGCAAAGGACTGTTTCTATTGTGGCGAGGTCTTCTCTACCTTCCGCAGGAAACACCATTGTCGGACGTGCGGCCAGATTTTCGACGCAAAATGCACGTCTCTGGTTTCCGGGAAGGTTTTTGGACAGTCCGGAAATATCAGGGTGTGCAAGCCGTGCGAGGCCATCATCAACGGCAACGAAGACGATTCCTCGGATTACTCAGAAGACGCCGATCAGAGCTCACTTTTCGAGAGTGAGGCCTTGTCGAAGCCTCTTGACCGGAGAAATTCGGTGGGTACAGATGCGTCGAAAGGGGACGCTGCCAAGGGACCACATGGTGTCAAAGCAAGGGATCATACCAAAATCGGGACGCCGATGATGGGTATTCCCACGTCGCGAAAACCAGGAGAGAAGCGACTACGGTCTGCGGTGATCGAATTCAACACCGGCCATCCAGCCCTGCCGCGGCCGAGCTCTTCAAGGTCATTGCGGTCGCTCAGTATGAGGCCGCTGTCCTCGTCCGGGCACAGAAGGCACCACTCGCGACACCAGCATATGCGCAGTCTAAAGGACGATCGTGCTCCCTTTCACCGCCATCAGACAGAAGAGCTTGAGAGGCGGTCCATGCTACCCGCTTTTCATAACGACAGCATCATCGACCCCGACCTTGCTGCATTCATGTCCGACGAAGACTCTAGCGAGGACGAGACGCCCAGCATTTTCGCTGCGTTGAGCAACGACCCGCAAGAGACAAACGAAGGTGACAGAAACGGGCTCGGTGGGCTCTTGGCGGCCATCAAGAAAGGGAAGTCACGCGCAGGAGACAGGAGTATCGCAGCCCAATTAGCAGCTCCCATGCGCGACCTTGACGCGGCCAGCATTTCAAGTCGGCATATTCCCCGCCAACACCGCCGCCGCAACCTCAGCGTCAGCAGCCTGACACACAGGCCCTTGCCGCGACGGACCAAGAGCAACAGCCTGCTCAAACCTTTCGGCATCAACCTCGCAAGCATCGTCGGTGGACAGCCCGGAACCATGTCCACTCTTGCCCAGGTCAGCGGCAGTGGGTCCAAGATGGTTCGCAGTGCTTCAATGCGCGGCGAACACGCGCCTGCCGTCGAGCTCAACAGAGCAAGCCTGCAACACGTCCGAAAACTCCTCCGACAGATGCTCCAGGATTCGCATATTGCCGCAGCCTCGAGCTGGGAGAAGGCCCTAACGCCAATTCTCCTGCGATGCACTGACGACGTCAACCCGGACGTTCAGCGGAGCGACGACATCGATATTCGGCACTACATAAAATTAAAAAAAATCCCGGGCGGAAGGCCAGGCGATACGTCATACATTTCAGGCGTCGTTTTTACCAAGAACGTGGCGCTGAAGAGCATGCCGCGAAGCATTCCTCAGCCTCGCGTGCTTATCGTCACGTTCCCCATCGAATACGCGCGTCATCAGCAACACTTCATGAGTCTTGAGCCTGTCATAGCACAAGAGCGGGAGTTCCTGCGTAACCTTGTTGGTCGCATTGCTGCCCTCAATCCTCAGGTTCTACTTGTCCAGCGCAACGTCTCCGGCTTAGCCTTGCAATACCTGGAAGAGGCCAACATCACCGTCATCCACAATATCAAGCCATCCGTTCTCAACGCCGTCTCTCGATGTCTCCAAATCAGAATGATCTCATCCATCGATAAACTCGCGACCGATCCATCAACCCTCGGCCAGTGTCAAAGCTTCGACGTCAAGACGTATGTGCACGGACGCGTCAAGAAGACCTACATCTACTTGTCTGGATGCAAGAAGGAGCTTGGCTGCACCATAGTCCTCCGTGGTACAGACACTACCACTTTGAGGAAGCTCAAACAAATCACCGAGTTCCTCTGCTATGTCGTGTACAACCTCAAGCTGGAGACTTGCCTCATGCGTGATGAGTTTGTGTTGATACCATCCTCTATAGAAGGCGCTGGAGATAGGCCCGGAAAACAAACAAACGAGCTGACTGCTCAGGGTGGCGAGGTCGCGAAGCCCGCGGCTCTCTCGGGTGCGAATGGAAGCTCGGAGAATAACCCAACCATTCAAGTCCAGGATGAAACGGGGCAACCCACAGATGCACAAGCTGACGATGCGACATCGATCCAGACCTCCGAGCTATCACAAACAAAGTCTGATGTTCAGCTGCAATATCAAGAACAGGGTCAGGCTTTGGAGCACACTCCAGAACAGGCTAAAGCAATCACTTCGAGCCAAGAACTGGCAATTCCTGAGGATGTGCCCATGCCTTCATTCTATGGCGACATGGTTGAGAAGCATAGAACAAAGATTCTGTCCGCTTCTCCATTCATCAAGTTTATGCAGCCATACCTCCTCACCCAAGCAAGAGAACAGGAGAGACGCCTCGCTTACCTCAGGCGTCTGCGCGATCAATACAGCCAAATTCAGGACGAAGAAGACGAGGAGCAAGATTCGCATGAGAGGTTCGAGCTCGTGCAGCCGGAGATGGTTCACACGGTTGTGCAGAAAGCTTCAAGGCAGGTTCGCGATTTCCTCCACGCTGTGCACGATGCGGAATACGACAAGGCGATGCACAATTATTTGACCCAAAAGAGGCAGTGGGAAGCATACCTCTCTGCGAACAGCGACCTCTTCGACCCCTTCACCCACCAGAAAATCGCTGTGCTTTACAGTGTCGTCAATTCGGTGACCTCCACACCTTGCATCGGCCCTGAGATTATCTCGTTGGAATTTTACAAGGAGCACGACCTTGACCATGGCTTTGCTGCAGATTGCACGCTTGGTCAGTACGTGGAGGACCTCTGCTACACCGCGAACCAGATATGCACTGCAAACGGCTGCGGCAAGAAGATGGTCGAGCATCATCGGCATTACATACATGGCGAAGGTCAAATGAGTGTCGTTGTAGAGAAATATCCCTCCAAGATCCGCGGTCTTCACAACACGATGCTCATGTGGAGCAGTTGCCGAATCTGTGGCCAGGAAACCCAAACGATTCCCATGTCCGAGAGCACCTGGAAATACTCCTTTGCCAAGTATCTGGAATTGACTTTCTGGAGCACTAACCTGCATCCTCGAGCTGATATTTGTCCTCACGATATCCACCGTAATCACGTCCGGTACTTCGGATTCAACAACATTGCCCTGCGGATCCAGTTTGACCCTATCGAGCTTTACGAGGTCATCGTTCCAAGACCTACCATCACCTGGAAGGTTGATCGGGATCTGAGACTCAAGAACGAACAATTTTCCAGAATTGAAGACCGCCTAGACAAATTCATGGCGTCGGTAAAGGCTCGTATCAAGAGTATCAGAGTCGATAGCGTCGTTCCGGAGAAGCACGAGGCATGCAAGGCCGAGATTGCGAATTTGATGAAGCGCGCCAATGATGAACAAGACTTCCTGCGCCGCAAACTTCAGGACAAGTACATGTGTTCGCGGTACTACGAAATCATTCCCCTCAACCGAGCTATCCGGGCTATTCACGAGAAGGCCTTGGCCTGGGATGATACCTTTGCAAAGTTCGAGAAGGCATTCTTCCCGTCAGAGAAGGATATTCAACGACTTGCAGTGCTACAGCTAAAGAAGATTTTCTTGGACCGAGATGAGTCGCAGACATCGGTGAACTCAATAGAGGAAGGCATTGAGGAAGCACCTGCTGTGCTGGATGGTGGTCAGGTTGTTGAAAAAGATGGAGAGAAAATCACAGCCGCAACGCCTACCGGCATGTCTCCGGAACAAACTCGCGATGTGCTCGCGTCAGTCGTGGAGCAAGACCACCACTATAAAGATGCAGAGAAAGCGGCGGCCGCAGTCCAAGCGCCATCGCAACCTGCGCCGGATCCAGATGTTGCCGTACAAGACCATGCACCCCTTGCGCCACCTGTTCCAGCGCTAGATCAGACAGATGCTGTCGAACGTGAGGAGGTGCGACACCTTGACCTGGCTGTCCCTGTTGATACGCCCTCTTCGCCCAAGACCCAGTCCACGCAAGCAAGTCAAGAGCTACAAGTTCCTCCAGCTGATCTCTCGAGAACGTCTACTGCCACTGGATCCATCATCGCTCACCCAGCCCCGCTCTCCCGCACTGTTTCAGATCTCGTCGAACAGATGCGCGGTGGTGGAGACTATCAAGCCTCGTCTTCAGAAATGGTTCCAGAGTCGCGCATTCCGCGCCTGGTCGACATGTCGAAGCGCGAGCCTGGATCGACACTGATCAACCGGGCTCAGTCATCCACCGGCATTGCACGCATGCAGCAGGGGGGAAATAATGCTTCGAGTACAACAGTGGCGACGTCAAGCACTGGCAAGTCTGATTCAACGAAGCCAAGCCTCACTGAATCAGCGCGAGCCCTCGAGGAACGTATGTCCAAGAGACTCGGTCTAGGCTCCTTGCGGTCAAATAAGAGTACTCACTCAATGATCCCTCGTTCCGTCCCCAGCACCAGCAACACCAAGCCAAATAATCCTAAGGTCTCTACGCTTGCCAAGCACTTCGAGCAACTCAGCAAGGAATTCGAAAGGCAGCGCCTCCGTGAGAGGCACCAACGGGCTGCGAAGAGCCGCCAAGCACGTGCCTATCCTCTTGCTTCTTCCAAGCCCATCGTGGAAATTTACCGTGATGCCGCCGATGCAGTTCAGGAGAAGGAGTCGGACGAAGACTTGACATCTTCAACGCCCCCTCCTCGTCTCAGCGCAGACACCAGCACGCTGAACGAGAGTAGCTACACTTCGACAACTACCCCGACTTTGGAATCGCAATCGCCTGTTGAGAGGCATCACGAGGAACCAGTTGAACACATAAAGCGAACGGACGGTACGGAAAGCGTTGCGGACACTGCCAGCCTACACCAACACTCGGATGTGGAAGGTGATGCAAGCGACGTCGAGAATATTCTGGAGGACATCGGTATTCCTGATATCTCAGATGGCTCCGGAATCCTGCCGCCCATGGACTCCTCCACTGATCTGAGCATTGACCTTCCCCGGCACGAGAAGTCGTTCATGATGAAGATGCTGAACAACTTCTGGTCTGAGCGCTCGGCTAGTGGCTGGACGCCTTTGGATTACCCATTCGCGCCTATTGAGCATGTCTGGGAGGACTCGGATATCATCGTCCGCGAGGATGAGCCCAGCTCAATCATTGCTTTGGCTTTGTCGAACGGAGACTACTTGGGCAAGCTGCAGGAGTTCCGAAGCGAGCTTGGTGATTGCGGGGATTATGAAAGCGAACACAGCGTTAATTCGGAAGAGGCAAACATCGAGCACAACCTGCGGCACAAGTCCAACACGAACATCAAGTACGTGTTCCAGAACCGCAGTGTTCGGGCTACATGTAAGATCTTCTTTGCCCAATCGTTCGATGCCATGCGCCGGAAGTGTGGCGTAGCGGATCGCTTCGTCGAGTCCATGTCTCGATGCTTGAAGTGGGATTCCAAGGGTGGCAAGACCAAGTCGCTCTTCCTCAAGACGCTGGATGACCGCTTCGTCCTCAAGTCGCTCTCGCAAATAGAGGTCAGCGCCTTCCTCAAGTTTGCGCCCGACTACTTCTCGTTCATCCACCAGAACCTCTTCAACAATCTTCCCTCGGTCATCGCCAAGATGTTCGGCCTGTTCCAGGTCACGATCAAGAACCCTGCCAGCGGTCGCGACTTCGACTGCTTCATGCTCGTCATGGAGAATTTGTTCTACGACCGCGGCAATGACCTGCGCCGCTTCGATCTCAAGGGATCGATGCGCAACCGCAAGATCCAAAGCACCGGCGAGCAAGACGAAGTGTTGCTGGACGAGAACCTGGTGGACATCATCTTCGAAAAGCCCATCTTCGTCCGCGAGCACACGAAGAAGACGCTCACGCTCAGCGTCTACAATGACACGCTCTTCCTCAGCAAGCAGAACGTCATGGACTACTCGCTCATGGCCGGCTTCAACGACTCGAACCGCGAGATCGTCGTTGGTATCATCGGTAAGTCACACTCTCTCCCCAATATTCTCCACAAACCAGCAGCCGCTAATTCAAACGACCCCAACAGACTGCATCCGCACGTACACGTGGGACAAGAAGCTCGAGACGTGGATCAAGGACCGCGGCAAGAACAAGCCGACGGTCACGTCGCCCAAGGACTACCGCCAGCGCTTCCGCGTCGCCATGTCCAGCTACATCCTGCAGGCGCCCGACTTCTGGCACGCCTTCAACACGGCCGTCGCCAACGGCGGCCCGCCCGCCGCCATCGCGCCGCACCAGCAACAGCAGCAAGGACTCATCCAGTCGCCGGTCGAGAAGGCGTATGCGAACGGCAACGGCGAGAGCGCCGCGGCGGCGTGGCAGGGGCAGGGTTTGTCGTCGACGCTGGAGCGGAGAGAGCCGGTCGTGCCGATGGAGGCAGAGGCGGAGATGGGGTTGGGAGGCATGATGATGGAGAGGGGGTGAGCGGGGGGCCGTCCGCTTAATGAGGATGTTCCTCTTGTTCGTATCGGATCGTATCAGGGGAAGGTGTTTGTTCCTGTGTGCGAGCCGGGATTTTCTTTGTCACTTCCCTCTCATTCTCCTTCTCTCTCTTCATCTCTCTCCCTTTATACAAGATCTGGCGGTCACGACTGTTATGCTGCATAGCGTTAGGCGCATTATGTACCTTTCCCTCCTTCCTCTCAAGAATTTTCCTAAGAACCGTCTTTCTTTTTATCTCTTTTACTCTGTACGATGTCTTGTTTTGCGAGCGCTTGTTTCAGACGGTTTTGACGATGATGATTTAAGATATATGATTTTCCCAGCTTTCTCTGTTATGTTGATGTTAATGATAACGCGGGCGGTGTGTTTTGCTTCAGTAAAATATATGAATATAAGAACATAAATGAATAGCTTGCAACTGTAGGGCTGTGTGCCTTGTGGTGGGTTCAGCTCTGTATCTGCTATGCCGATTCCTACATTGCGGTTATGATGTCCTGCTACCAAGCAAGGCCCAGGCCTTCTTTTGGACGGGTGATCTAGAGTTTTCCATACATCTCATCTCTCTAGAGCCATGACGGTATTCAGCTACGACAACCAAACTCTTCTAGATCCCGAAACCCAAATTCGGCACTTCGTCCAGACATCAATTGCTCAAGTTCACAAAGCTGACGGTGTCCATAGCTGTCTAAAGCGCTGGTTGGACAGAATAGATATGATCCTTGTTCTCGAAGGGCGGCACCCCTGTCAAAGAGGCTTTGCCAGCTCATAGCCTCACGCTCAAACAAAAACAGCACTCGCCCGCAGACCATCGTTTGAGACCTTTTCGACCTTCGCTCTGCAATCCGGTTACCAACCCAACCCCTCTACCAAATCCCAGAACATCCAAGTCTGTCTCAATCACTTTGCTCTTGATATCTTGACACTGACCGAGAAACAGATCCAAGCTTCCATCATGACCTCCGGCTTCAACGATTACTTTACTCTGCCGCAGGAGCAGTGGGAGACGGGCTTCAACGCCGCCAGCGTTGGTACCGGCACCGACTCCACTCCTGCTGATGATGGCATCGACCATGCCCTCCTTCAGGACTTGTTGTTCGAAGTCTCCAGCGCTGGCTACCATGCCTCCACCACCACTACTGGGCCGTCCCTGTCGCAGAATCTCTACAATGCCCACGGAGCAAGCAGATTCCTCGACAATACCTGCAATCTGGCAATGCTCGAGCTGAACCATTTCCCAACTCCTGCCATGGCGGCCGAGGCTGGAGACCGCAACATCTTTGCACCTCCGGCTAGTTCACAGCCTAGCCTCCGTGCTGCCGCAGGCTCATTCCACGGCTTCGGGCAAGGCGGTCCTCTGGATGCCTCAGCCTTCCCGCTACCAGACCTGAGCACTGACCTTCCAGAAGGCCAACCAAACTACGGTCTGGATGGTCCTCTTGGATCTGCGGGACAGGCAAGGGTCGCGCCCTCTTTCTATGCGGGTGATCAGCCACTTGCAAGGGCACCTGCAGCTTCTCAGCCAATCGGCTATCAAAACACCCTGGCTCAGCCTGGGTGAGTATTTTTTTTTTTACACCTGCTAATCACGGTAGCCAGTCGTATCATCTCTGCTTCCCTAAAGGGAGGACCGCCTGAATCCAACACTGCATTGGCTCCCCAGACTATCGGAGACGAATCCACTAGAGCCCTATCACATACCAAGAAACATTTCACCAATGTAAGTACGAACCCAACAGCCGAACAATTCTCTCTATCTGACCAATTCCTAGACCGGGCCATGGTCCTGGAGGGGCACAACTTACTCCATTCTGGGAAATGCGCAACAGCAAGTACTTCTGTCTTCACGCTGGTTGTCGCAACCCTTCTTTCAAGAGGCTTGGAGACCTCGAGCGTCACCAAAACAACGTTCATGCCCAGACCAAATTCTTCTGGTGGCGCTATGACGGCTGTGGGCGCGGTCGTCCCTTCCCCCGTAAGGACAAGCGCAACGAGCATGAGCGCAAGGTCCACCATGTTAACTACACTCTTGCGGAGAACGTTTGATGGTCTGACTCAAGGAAACACCTGGTGCTGGAGGATTTGGCATGTTGTTCTGCCTGCGGGAGACTTTCGATTCTGTTATTTCGTCACGGCCATTATGAGCACAAGGACAATTTCTGTCGCGACTGTCGTTATCATGCATTCGTTTTTTGTGTTACTTGCTTGCGTGTCAGTCTGCCTAGTCGTAGCTTTAAAAAAAAAAAAAATCTTCGTGCTCAAAGAGCTGCTTCATTGAAACTCATCGCAACCTTGGATACTGCCAACCGTTTCGTGCACAGCGAGAGTTGCACACAACAAAGGTTTTGCTGGTACGTAGCTATGTTACAAGGCTGAACTGCACGCCCAAAGGGCGTCCCCCTGTCAGGCAAGTCTTGGCCGCGGAGGAGCAGCAGTGAAGCTTAAGGTCAACGCTTCCCCTTGCCCATACCTCCCTCGTTTCTCTCTCTTTCCTCACGGCTTGCAAGGCTCTGTGTAACCTCAAGATCCAATCACCGCGCATACTCTGCAGAGACACGTCACTCATGGCTCATTGGTCGCCCTTTCCCGACATGGATCTAAGCGAGTTCACCGACACCGGATTCACCGACCAGCTTGAGCAGCAGCAGGAGCTCGACCCGAGCTCGCTCTTCCCCGATCCCTTTGGTCAGGATTTAAACACCAATGCGAACAATCTAGCCCAACTCCCCGCCGAGGGCCAAGTCGAGCTGGACGAGAACTTCGATATCGACTTCATGACCGAAGACTCCTCATGGACGAATCAGCGCAATTTTACCATGTGGGAGGTTGTTTCGCATCAGGCTGAGGTTCAGCCCGGTGTCAACACACCCTGGCCTAGCGCGCCCTTTGGAGCGAGTCAATCGGATCTTCACTTCACTCATCAAGACATGCCAGAGATGCCGCCCCACTGCATTGATGCGCAGCC
>RHKH01000016.1:215377-263433 GCA_009829795.1 Lasiodiplodia gonubiensis | reverse complement strand
GGTCTTTTTTTTTTTTTTTTTTAACTAGCAATAGCGCGGCTCTGCGACCGTCCAAACGGGAAGAAGGGGAATATATTATCAGACAGAAACCCCCCGCTGCTGCTCCTCCGCTACTTACGGAGACTCTACACGAGAAACGCGGGGATCGGTACGCTTGCCTTCTTCGGCCCTGCTCTCAGACCTTTACCAGGCTTCCAGACCTCGTCCGGCATCAGAATGCCTACCATTTTGAGAGCACATCGTTCTGGTGCGGTCACCCTGGATGTGAACGTGCTGGCCCATATGGCCGCTCATTCCCGCGCAAGGACAAACGAACTGAGCATGAGCGAAAGACTCACGGTATCGAGTATCCCCATTTCGGAGGTCAGTGATGAGTCAGGAGCTCAGGATGATCGCCTGTATTGGCTTCTTAAATCTCGGTTTTCTCGTCATGACATGAGCACGCAGACGCCTTTCTTCACATTCATTCTCTGTCGTATTAGTTTCAAATTTTGATAGTTAATTATCATCAAGACCATTGGGTTCACGTGAATTTGAGAGTTGGTGTTGCAAAATGCAAGTGGTTACGATGAGCGACACGAAGGGCGCGACCCCTGCAAGATGCTCTTCTCGCTCAAGGCTGACCACGCGCAAGATAATACAGCGCTCTGCCCACACTCTGCTTCACCTCGATTTTGCCGCTCGTCTACTACCTCTCGACCTTCGTCTGTCCCCACTTGTCCAGTGATATGCCTTATTCTCAGCCTCCCCATAACGCCACGTCACAGGCCAGTGATTGGCCGCCCTTCCTCGACCAGGGGTCGATGTCCTCCACCAATGACAACTTCGACCTCGACTACCAATGGCTCAATGAGGCTCTCGCCAGCCTCCCCAACGATATCCGTATGACTGAGGACCAAACCATGGTCGGCTTCGACGTGGGCCTCCCGGCTCCACAGCAGAACTTCCTCTCCACCATCGACCACAACATCGCCGACCCGGAGCTACAGCACGACGCTGCCGTCTTGTCCTGCTCCAATCCTCTGATGGACGACAATGCTTGGATGTTTCAGCCTGCCAGCATGATGGGAGCTACTGACCGCTGCGAGGCTGACAACCTTGCAGGCCCCGCCAACTTCGGCATTAGCGCGCCCTTCGCGGCGGGCCAATGGGGCCTTCCTCAGATGGTCGATCAGCCGATGAGCCTGGTTCCACAGACCGGGGCGGCGACGCCCTTCGAATCCATGCAGGAGCCAATGGCTTCGATGCACGCCGCGCAGCCGGGTGTCGGATCTGCATCTACCCCGGCAGATGCCGGGTAGGTTTTTTTTTTTAACACTATGCTAACCTGTCATTGGTCGTCGCAAATGCATAGTATCATCGATGTTCTAACCAAATCCTTCCACGAAAAGCGTGCAGATGGCAAGTACCATTGTGTTATGCAACCTTGCAGCAAGAGTTTCACCCGGGAAGCGGACCTCTTCAGGCACCAGAACGGCTATCACCTTCAAGCCACCGCCTATTGGTGTTCCAACGCCAGCTGCGAGCGTGGGGCGGCAGGACGCCCATTCCCTCGCAAGGACAAGCGCAACGAGCATGAGCGCAAGGTTCATGGAATCACGCGCCCGCGTGGTCAGTGATAGCACTACTCCTGTAGCAGGCAGACGCGCAATACCATTTCAACAATGGTAGCGAAGATAATGTCTATGCAATTCGGACCTTCGTTATTCCCGCTTTCTCGTCTCAGAATTCACGTGGGATGAAGGGTTCTGTGGTGTCGTACTTCATGAATTCAACTCCGTCATGTTAGCTATAGTCTATGCGTTGCTCTTCTTAGTGCAAACATCAAGTCTTCCTAAGTACTTCTGTGTCAGTAAAAGATGTGAAAAAACCAGATTCATAGAACACTTCGACAGAAAGGTGCTTGTATGACAGCCGAGCACAATGAATTAGCCCCAGGTACTGAGATTCGTAGAGGGCGGCAACCCCTCCGAGCTTCAAAGCGATCCTCTCAACGATAAGTTCAGCAAGTTTCCCACCCTCGTTTTCAAAGCTTTTCCGGCTCTTCCCCAGCCTTGTCAAGCCTTTGTGCAACATGAACAGCCAACCAAACGACTCGCCCTTCGGAAACCTACACGACCACGTCGACGCAACCGATTGGCCGCCCTTCGACATGGATTCTGCATTCCCAGCTGATCCAGGCTTTACCACTGGTCTGCACGGAGTGGAAGCCACCACTGTTCGCGCCAGCAATGTCGGAGCCGCGTCGGCGGCTTTCGCCATGACTTCGTACACAACACTTCAGCCTCCGTCCGCGAGCCTGCCTTGGGGGGGTGCAATAGACGCAGTCGAAGACATGCCCCAACACGGAAAGCAGGAGAATCTGACTACCGATCCTATTTCATACTCCACAATGGACGCGTGGACACCCGTGCTCAACAGCAGCTCTGTAGCTCATGGTCATGTCCAACGTCTTGGATTCACAAAAGATGCCGGTGACCCATGGTCACAAGCTGGATCGGATACCACTGGTCAAACCCCGCAGAAAGACACCATTCCACGTCTGGACGCAACTATGCAGCCATATCCATATTTAACTACATATTATTCAGAGCAATGGGCTACTGCACCGCCACACGCAGGTTCCGACGCGATCGAGCTAGAACCTTTTCGGTATTTTTTTTTTCGCTTCGCTTGGTCTGATCAGATTGACACTGCAGGACGGCCAATCAGGAAACAAACGAATATCCCTCAGATCGGCCCCCAAATACAGCAGGCTATGAGGCTCCGCCATCCAATGCACCACGCGTGAGCGAGTTCTTCGGGCAAGTGGACGCCTCTACGGGATAGAAAGATGTAGACATTGCTGACTACTTCAGCTCGGCATTCGACATGCCTGCTACCCCATCATACCATGAGCTGCGAGATGGGAAATACCACTGTCTCTTTGCTGAGTGCTCTCGGCCCACCTTCAGTCGTCTGGCAGATCTTTACCGCCATCAGAATTCCTGCCATTTGGGAGTTGCCGCGTTCTGGTGTTCGTGGACTGGCCGTCACCGCTCCCGCTCGCATCCTAATGGTAGGGCTTTCCCACGCAAAGACAAGCGCAACGATCATGAACGCAAGGTTCATGGGATCACTGTCCGCAACGACTCCTGACAGATTGGTTGTATGGGTCGTCTATTCGGAATATTGGGAATTTGATATCAGAAACAGTAGGGTCTGAAGCTTTCAACAAGCCAGGTTCAGGAAGGCATCAACTACCTTCCCCAATTTCGGTAATTTGGTATAGTCAATTGATGTTGTTTCTCCTTTCCTACTGAATGCTTCGCTCTATTATAAACCCACATGCGTGATAGAGGCATGAGCTTATGGTAGATCAACGGGATGAGTGCCCGTTCAAGGTACTGTTTGGACTCCACCACTGAATTTCTGGACGCCTTTCTCGACGGATGAAACAAAAGATGCGTGCTTTTCAAAATAATTCCCTATATTCTAAAGTCTATTAGAAGGAGCAATCAAAGTTGATCGTCCAACACTGTAATCCACCAGCTGTAGACGAGAGATCTAAGAGCGGGTCGAAGACAGGTTTGTGCCAGCCTTCTATGTGACAACCTTTTCTGGGGTTACACCATGACAGCCTTGTTTGAGAGCCAAGCTTGGAAGGGCGTAAAGCTCTTCCAGGTTCCACGAGCCTCAAGGCTCACTGATGCCGCATAAGATCAAAGCATCTCCCACAATGAATTTTGGAGCCTTTTGACACCTCTTCTAGCCTTTTCGACGCCTTGTACCACCTAACCAACCAATCATATTCCGACTATCGAAGGGATCTTCACGGACACGCCAACATGGATAATTGGCCGCCCTTCGACGCTGACACCGCATTCCCCGATGCCTTGGAACTCGCAGATGGCCTGGACCAATCGCTTCTCGACGAACTCTTCCGCAATAATGCCAACACCGAGCAGCTGTTGGCCACTCAGCCTCAGCATCCTCAGCCTCAGTTGTCGAGCGGGTATATCGGACCCCATCTGAGCGCTCCGACAACTCTGAGCAACGAAAACATGGACATCGTCGTCAATCCGGCCTTTAGAGCAGTCGCCGCCAGCCAGGACAGCCTGATATCTCCCCCTTGGGACTCGGGTCTTCAACAAGGCAACGACAACGCATTCGCCGTCGAAGCAAGCTTTTGGGCTAGTGCGCCCTTCGGGGCAGACCTGTCGATCCAACCGGATGTCGCCTGGGGGCCACCTGCATGGGATACGCCCCTCTGCGCCCTTGGGGCGCATGTTCCCTCCAATCTCCTCGCAGAGCCTGGCTCTGGGGCTGCAGATGCCCCAGCCAGGGCGGAGTAAGTTTTTTTTTTTTACCACTCCGCGCTGACCACGACTTCGAGCATGAGTAGCTGCGAGGGAAGATCTGCATACAGGAAATACGATGGCAAGTTTCAATGCACCATCCAGCCTTGCAACCGGCCCGCCTTCAGCCGCTTGGCAGACCTGCAGCGTCATCAAAAAGCCTTTCACTTTGGTAACACCGCTTTTTGGTGCTCGGCCACTGGCTGCAACCGCTCACGCTCTCACCCATATGGTCGCGCTTTTCCACGCAAGGACAAGCGCAACGATCACGAAAAGAAGGTCCACGGCGGGGTGCTGTCGGTTGACTAGAGATCATCAGATCCCATGCGCAAAATACTCACCTCTATCAGTTCAGATTTGTTCTTTGAGGTGCTCACCAGTTAAAGGATATCTCGGTTCGTCTTTCTTTGATCTCTATCAACGAATGAGCAATCGGCGGATCACGCGCCTCTTCTACCAGTAACAACCCCTCGGTTTTTGTCAAAAAATTAGCAAACTGGCGGATGGCACGCTATTTTACTCTTTACTTATGCTCTTGGTCTTTTTTTCTTCCCCTGTGTAGTCACAAAAAACCGAAAAATGGAAACAATCACTCGTTTAAGAATTGTACCAATTTGCACGTATCTAAATTTTCATCAGCTACACTGTCTCGCAGCTTAAGAGAAAATACGAAGCTAAATTTAAGTCCTAAGAGGGTCCGCTCACGTCTCATGCCGAAAAGGTGGTACCAACATTAATATCCACGTACAGTAAGTGGATTATCATACGGTTTTGCATGCGATTGGATGAATTCAAGGCTTTTTGAGATCATTGTTGCCAAAGCCCCCCAGAGATTCGTAGATTTTTCCTGCCAAGTGACGTATGGGATCGAAGGTACCGTTCTCCCCAGTGATTGCTCGGACTGGATCAAGGAATTTTCCCAATTGGACGAGATACAACCCCTTGTCTACTGGATTGTTCCCCGCAATCATTCTGAAAACAGCGGATATCCCATCGTATCTTCTCAGATACCTTTCGGCACCCTTGGCCTGTTCGAAAAGCGGACCCACCCGACAAAACTCCAGAAGCAGCGCAGCCGATCCTGCCAAGAATGGAGTAGCGAAGGAGGATCCGGATTGCTGTGTCTGTTCCCCGGCTTTGCCATCTTTGGCTTTTGCGATTACCTGCGGAACGGTGATGTGCTCTCCCAGCGCCATAAAGCCTTCTCCACCATGGGCAGCTGGACAGCTATCCGTGGGTTTTCCGCTAGCTTTGGCAGGGTACACAGCGATGACATTGTTCCGACGAGCTGGCCAAGCGATGATGCGTGGATCATTGTTGCCGTCATTTGAGGCTGCTGCAAACACCAGAACATTCTTTCCCTTGGGCCGCAGGTATTTGCTTGTGGCGCGCTCCAGCTGTTCGTCGATGTCTGGTTTCTCGAAGTGGTAACCGAAAGACATGGAAATGATATCTACATCCCAGATCTCGACCGCGTGCTTGATCGCAGCGGCCACGCATACGGACTTCGGCACTGTCCCGCTGGACTCCGCAACGCGGGCAACGTAGACATGGGCGCGAGGAGACACCTGGAGGAGAACCGACACGCATTGTGTTCCATGACCGTCAGTGTCTTTCCATTCGGATTCGTCCCTTCGGAAAACATCCGGCGAGTCTTCGAGTGACGTCACACCTTTGAAATCCGCGTACTGTTGGAGTTGGTATTTTTTGTGCGACAAAAATTCGCAGAACCTCCTTTCTTTGATCGGTACAGAGCACTTTGGAAATTCGGCACCAGTATCGAGAATGGCTATCTTGACAGGCGCGGGGTCTTCAAATTGACACAACAACTTCCTGCTAGCATCACGCATTTTGAGAATGATGCTATAGGTAGCAATTTGCCTGGCAGCTTGGTAAGATCGAGTCAACTGGATATGCTTGGATGAAGACCTACTGTTGCTTGTTTTGCTCAGGTGATGCTGCAACTGCAAAGAATGCCTCCGAATTTGCGCGCCATACCTCTTCTTCGGTGTGCACATCCGGGCTCCATAATATATTCTGCGAGATATCTTCCAGCTCTCCCATCCGCCCGTTTGATTTCGGTGATTGATCCCGTCTTGAACGCTTTTGAGGACGGTGTGAGCCTTCAGCAGACCTCTGTGAAAATGATTCCGAAGCTCCTTCTGGCTTTGGATTGATCCGAGCATCTTCCGGACTGTCCTCACGCTTTCGTTTTGGTCGATCGTAGTTGTTCTTGTCCGATGAAGGGTAGTCGTGATGTTCAGAAACTTCCTGGGCAACCAGTTTCTTCAGCCTTTCTTCGAACCAGATCTCCCGGTCACAAATCTCAATGTATTTTTTGGAATCTGTGATAAGTCCATGGAAGTCTCTGATTCCGTACCCACTGAGTGTTTGCAAAGGAACCAGGCTCTTCTGGAAGTGACGTTTGGCTTTCCCGAATTGCCGATCGAGGTACAGAAATGTTGCGTAATTATGCCTGCTTTCTACAATCTTTGCAAAAGTCTTATGTCCTTCGGTATCGGCAGCAGCTGCCTTGAGACACTTCTTGTGTACTCTTCTTCTGTATCTTAAATTCTGTTCCTCAAGCCAGACTGCTGTCTTGTAGTCACCCTGATGCGCCAAGCAGAAAGCAACATGATGAACAGTCTCGAAGACCTCTTCTTTGCCCGACTTCCATTTCATCGCCTGAATGAGGTTGCTCTCGTACAGTGAGAAGGCTTCTTCAAGCTTATGTGTCATTGAGATATCCTTCCTGGCCTGGACTACCAAGTCTTTTGCGAGATTGTGTCTGGTGGTCCATGACTGCATGCTTCGACGGTTGTTTTCTTCAGCCTCAAACAGAGTTTCGCGGTCCCACATCTCGGCTTTGGAGTAGAGGCCGAGATAGTAGTAACACAGTCCGATTCGCGCCCGAATGTCGACCTTGTTCTTCAAGAATAATGGCTTTGAAAGCACAGGCTGGCCCGATTTCAACATCTTTCTGAGTTTCTTTGCCGCCCCTTTGAAGTCCTGTGACTCAAACTTTTGAACACTCTCTTTCTCTTTAGTCTTAAGCTGAGAGAGCATATCGCACTCTTCTGGCAAGAGGTCGCCATCGTCACTCGGGTGTGGTGCAGTTTCAGCTGGCATTTTGAGTTTTGGCAGAGTGAGATAAGCTGAACACACCAGGAAGTGGGATGTTCTCTCTCGCCTGAACAAATCCCTCGGCAGTTGCAATCCACGCTAACTTACTTCTACCGGTGGCTGCAGTATGCATGTCAGCAATGTATGTGTGCCACCATCAGGCTGAACCATTAGCGAATGAATGGCCCTTGAAGAGGCTGCTCGCGGTCGCATGACCTGCAAAGGGGTTGCGGCTCCCGAGCGTATTGTAATACATCTAGAACTTACAGGCAAGATGGTTTTGCGGCTTTGCATAGCCTCGCAGCCTGGTGGTTCAACTGCAACTTCCCAGCTTTTGCGACACAGTTTCACGCGGCAATGGACGAAATCAAGAGCGGAGACCTCAAGCATCTGGCATAAGTGCCACATCCGAGGTCATGCCCGCCGTAGCAGGCGGCGCGGCCCTACTGGTTACGCTCACCACTTCCCCGATCAGCCATGTCACACAGGCCTTCTGCCAACCAGTGACAACATTCACCACCACGGTGAATATCGCGTTGCAGTGCACCACACAGATCAACGCCGACAAACCTGGAGATGGCCCTTCTTGTTCTGTACCTGGACTGCGCAGGCAGGAAGCAACACTACGGTCCCGCACTGCCGAAGTCATTGCGCCCAATGCGGAAATCGGCCTCATCGTCGGGGGTATTTTCACCTTCCTCATATTCTTCTTCTTGATATTGTGGTGTCTATGCCTACGAGGATGGCCCCATCATAGGAGACGCAGAATCGAATATGACAGAAACGATTACGGAGATGTGCACTCCCTGCACTCTTATCGCGAACAAGTAAGGGTTCGGACAGAACGAAGCAGACAGCGACGACACCAACCAGAGCCTCGACCGCCGCCGCCGGCCTTTCAAGGGCAACCTATCAGACCGCAGCCTGCATCAACCAGGGTTCGTTACGAAGAGGAAAGACTGTACGGTATCCATGACGGCGTTGATTTCCGCCACCGAGAAGTTCTCCGGGAACAGGCGGCGCGCCGACGGGAAGAAATCGCCCGTCGAGATGCTAATCGACCCATCATTGTGGACTCTGATGACAGCATTGGGTCTCCTATGGACATAAGTGATGTCTCAGAGTCTCTGACACTTTCCAATTCGCCCACCCCCACCCATCGGCCTACTACAGGAGTGCGTCCCGGCGGGCATCCCGGGATAAATATTATCAACCCTTTATCAGGACCACCACGACGGGAAAACCATCATCATCACCACCACCACCATCAACAGCAGCAGCAGCCGGAGAAGAGCTCGACAAAGTGGGGCCGCCGATTTTCTAGCCTTCTTGGAGCATATCGAGCCGGCAAAGAACCGCGTGATGAGTATCACGCTGGAGTCTGGCAAACGGAAACGCCGCGTAACCTCGGCTCACTACGCATGGGCCCGGGAGACCGAGAACCCAGATCACCACCTCGTCTTTTGATTCAAGAAAGGTTCGTTACAAATCACAGAAGACGGAAAAAGGACCGCGATCGGAGGCGAAGGGAGCATTGGCCGGATAATCCCCACGGAAGGGATACAGTCCACAAGTCCGAAGGCCATAGGCACCATAAGCATAAGAGACGAAAGCATAGGCATGATGTGAGTTGATAATATTAATTTCCAGCCTTCGCCATTAAGACTACATGGCCTTGGCTTAACAAATAGGGTAGGAGGACTCGAAGCACGTATCGAAAGGTAAAGGGCTAGAATTTTGTACATAAGTGAATAATTTCACTGAATTCACACATATATGAGACTGCACGTAAAAACTTGATTGAGTTCGTCAACAGAGGTACATAATACTACCCAACCAAAAACGGTAAAAGAGGGTGACGACAACACAACTATGATGGAGCGAGAACTACGTACATTACCGAAGCCACACAGCTCACTCAGGCAGCGTTGTAACATATCCACCGTATTCATCAAAACAACCAATCTTGTCTCAACCCCCTACACATCCCCGTAAGCCGAATGACGTAGTTCTCCAAAAGACAGACCAAAACCACCCTGTATAAACCTCAGCCTTCCCTCACGTACCTCCCCCCACCCCACCACCAAAATGAAGACCTACTTCCTCCCGCCCAAACCCGACATCGCGCCCAACACCACCATCAAACTCGGCACCATCATCCTCTCCCCGCACCTCGTCGAAGAACCCCTCACGCCCCACCCACCGCCCATCCCGCCTTCCCTCCAGCAACCCGACCACATCGAAACCGACTGGACGTGGAGCACGACGCAGCACCGTTCGCACAACGGCGGCATCTGGACATCCTTCCTGCAAGTCTTCCTGGGCGCCGGCGTCGACGTCGGCGGCGAAGCGGCGCGCAGCGCATCCGAGGCGTGGCGCGCGGCGCGGCTGACGACGCAGCGCTTCGTGCCGAGTCTGGACTACGTGCGGCAGGCGGTCGCGGACGACGAGGTGCAGGGGTACCTGCAGCAGCAGCAGCAGCAGAGTGCGGGCGCGTTCTGGGCGAAGAAGACGAAGAAGATTTACATGGTGACGGGCGTCAAGGTGGCGAGCGGGGCGCGGGTGGCGAGCGGGACGGCGCGGGAGACGGGGGTGGAGTTCAGGCCGGGCGTGGATGGGTCGGGGCTGGGGGTGCCGGTTGCGCTGGGGGTGGCGGTCGGGGGGTCGCGCGGGTCGTCGGATGTGCGGGCGTCGCAGAGTGTGACTGATTTCGTGTTTGCGTACCGGTTGAGGCAGATCCGGTACAAGGTCAAGGGTGGTGAAGAGATTGTGTCTCATCGGGAGTTCAGCGAAGGGGCTTTCTACGGCGAGGAGATGGAAGATGTGCTTTCTGGACCGCCAACCGTTGAGTTCGAAGCGGAGGACCTGGAGGACCAGGACGCTTCTGGGGAAGACTTTGAGGCCACGCAGGTTCTGGACGTGCCCAGTGATGACGAGGGTGAGGGCTGTCAAGTTGCTGTCTTACTGGATTAGAAGAACTCAGGAGCGGTCAACTTCCACAGAGAACTGCATTCATTAGATCCAGTCATGACTACTCTGTACTAGTTATCTTTTTTGAAGCAAGGGTAAGACACATTAGCGGTCATTCCGTGTAGTACCATACCATTGAAAGCCACACTCCCCAGTCACAGCAACTTTCCCTCTCGGCTTCCTTCCACCCCATTAACTTTACCGCCTATTCCCCGAACAACATCGAAACTCATCACCTCCGCCTCCTCCTAAACTTCAACCCATCCCCACTATCACTTCCCTCTCCATCCTCGTCCTCATCCTCCATCTCTCCCAGCCCCTTCCCCACCGTCGCCACCGGCACTTCCTGCGCAGGGCCCTTCTTCCCCCTCCCTTTGCCCTTGGCCGCCGTCGCCTTCTTCTGTTTCTTCGCCGCCGGCTGCTCCGCTGACGGACCAGGCGGTCCCATCGCACCTCTCTTGCTCGACGCGGCTCCTCTCGTTGTGGTCGCCGTGCTAGCACTGGTTCCGCTCGCCGCGCTCGCCCTGCGCTCCCGCCGCCGCTGCTGTTGCGTGCCATCGTCCGCCAAGGTCTGGCTGCTCAGCGCCGGGGACGGAGCGCGCTGCGAGTACGGAGGCGGAGGCGGACCGCGGGGCTTGCCGCTAGCGACGGCCGTCGCATAGGCGGGAGGAAGATTGGGGACGACAGTTCTTCCGCTCCTGCTGGACCCGGCGCTGCTTCCGGGGCGGGTGTTGGAGGCTGAAGACAGGGCAGACGCGATGCTTTCGTTGCGCGGCCGGCCGGCGATCTCCTCCGGGTCGAGGTCTTGCATCTCCGCCTCGTCTTCGGAGCCGATGACGATGGCGCTGGCGGGACCGCTTCGTTGTTGCTGGGAATTGGTCTTGCTGCGGCGGCCGGTCCGCCGTCTGAAGCTGCCCTCGTCGTCGTCCTCCGTGTCGCCTGGATGGCTGGAGGTGCCGCCGATGCTTCTGGATGATCGACCAGCGCCCTTGCCGGCGCGCGGTCGAGTGCGGATGCTGTCGAAAGTGCTGGTATTGTCGAGCATGAACTCATCCTGCGCGTTGAGGCCCATGTCCTCCGGCCGTACCTCTTCGAGAGTAACGATGACCCGCCGGGAACGAAGGGGAGCTTGCGCCTCGCCATCGTTGTCACCCGGTCTCCTCTTTCGAAACTTCTTGAAATTTTTCCGGCCGTTCCACTCCGGCTTCCAATGATCTTCATCCTCATTCCCGGTCTCGGCTTGAGCTGGCTTCTTCCGGGGACGAATCTCCATGACCTCAACTTTGGCTAGCTTCTTCATATCTTCGATGTCCATGCCCTCTAGTACTTCCCTCAGAGCCTCTTCTTCAGCCTGCCTCTGTTGTTCATCTTCCTTCTTACGGCGTTCTCGCGCCATCTTTTTGACGTTGATATCTTTCTCTGGCCTCGACTTGCGCAGTTCTGAAGGTACGATGAGGGACGACCTTTTGGCAGACTTGCATGGTGAGTCTTCTGAGGCCTCAGGGATATCTTCCATAGCTGCGTCTTGAAGCTGCTGTTCCAGTTTTCTCCTTTTCATGGCAGATGCAGCAGGGAAAAGTCTGTCGGTAGCATTTTCGTTATCGTCGTCTGAAATTTCCATGACTTCCGCTGACTCAAGCTGCCTCTTCTTTCCTCTTGCGGCTCTTGTTCGAGCCTGTGACGCACCCGGATGTTGCGATTGCGCCACCGAGCTTTGTGAGTCAACGTAGCTATCTCTAGCACTTGCCATCTCATCCTCATGATCTGACACATGCTGCTTCTTCGGTACGATATCTGGGTCAAACTCGTCAATGCCTCTGAACCTGGACTCCGTGAGTGCACGACGGAAGCCTTTTCGAGTGGCCTTCGGCGCTGGGGGCTCTGAAGATGGAGGAAGTCCGTCTGCTGCTTGCGTTTGTGCCTCTCGTGAAGTAACAATAGAAATCTGGGAGGGACCCACTGCAGTTATATTAGCAATATTCAGTTACGGACGGCAAGACAACGCACCTGAAGTAGACGGCGGTGGTCCCGGAATGCTGCTGGGGATGGCTTCATCATCAGATTCCGGTTCTAGGGGCCGCCTCAGAGGTGAGGCATCGTTAGTTAGGATAGCGTCCAGGAAGTCATTTTGGTTGATGCTCCGCTGGTTCAATCCCAAATCAACTGAGTTGTAGAATCGCATCCACCACTCATCGTCGTTCCCGCGAGGCACCGTGAGTCTCACAACCACGACCCCCTTTCCGTAGCTCCCGTCCACAACCTCGTCCAACTCATCTTCTCCAGTAATATTTCTCACGAATCGAATGAATCCATCCGTCTCGTCAGATCCCGTCTCCACCTCACGCAGCAACGCCTTCCCAGTCCCTTGCTCCACGACCGCACCGAGCTGATCAAACTGATTCTTATCGCTGAAGATGAAAGTATAGCCCGCAAACACCGTCTCTCGTTCAGGATCAGGTGCAAGCATCTCCGCAGGCCGAGGCACCGGTTCTTTCGCAGTCGGCGGCACGAAATCCGCTTCCCGCGGCCAATGTCCATCAAAGTCCTCTTCCAGCGGGGCCCTCGGCACCTCCTCATTGCCATCCGCGTCCATGACTGCCTCCTCCTTCCGTGCCACTTTCTCCAGCGCATCGACAAACGCCTCGGACACGACGTGCTTGCCCTGAACCAGCGCCTGCAGCACGCGCGGCGTATTCCTCTTCGGCGCCACAACATGCGTCGTCACGCCCGCCACGTACTCGGGCACGACGGCGATATCGAACGGCGCGAGCCGCTCGTGCAGCTTCGCGGAGGAGACGTCGTCCTTGTTGCCCTTGCTGCCCTTCTTCTTCTTCTTGCCGTTGTTGCCCCCGCCAGCGAAGCTGGCCGTCAGCACGATCGGCTGCCATTCCAGCCGCCACGCGACGTCCCAGTTGCCGAGCTTGATCTCGTGGCGCTCGTGCTTGCCCCTGTAGCCCTTCCCGCCGCCGCCGACGACGCGCTCGCATCCCGTGAACTTTTCGCCGTCGAGCCAGGTGCCGAATTTGCTGGAATCCTCCAGGACGATTTCGGAGCGGGCGAGGGCGGCCGAGGTGGCGGCCTCGCGGACGGTGATGACGAGGTGCTTGCGCGAGACCGACTTAGCGTCGATGTGGAAGTGGAAGTCGGCGTTCTCGCTGCGCGTGCGGCCGAGGAGGTGCGAGGTGCCGGGGCGCAGCCAGTAGCGCTTCTTTTGAGTGAGGTCGCCGTCGTGGGTGAGTAGCCACATGGCGGAGGGGTTGAGTCGGGATGACGATGATCGAGGGGTGCTGAAATCAGATGTTGTGCATTGGCACGCGCGATGGTTGGTATTGTGTGTGAGTTTATCGCATGGGCTGTCGAGAGTTCTGGGTCGCGTGGGGTGCGACGCGGGTGTGGAAAGGTTGTCAGAGCTCCAGGCAGAAAGACGCGCGCGACAAGAATGCGGTGTCACGGGATTCGCGATCTGAGCTTAATGCTTGTTCCTGATCAGGCAGTCACTCTGCCGCAATCAATTCTTGTTTGTTAATTTCTACTGCCTTTCGGCCTTTTAATGCGATCCCGCTGTCTATCTCCTGGCATGCTGGGGTATCAAAGCAAAATTCCTCCCGCCCTCAATCCATGTCATCCAAGCTGCTTGCAACAGGTTCCTCTGCGCTATGTTCAGGCACCAAAATCCCCACCACGCACTCGCTCAACATGTTATCCCAATTCACCCACGGATGGACCTCATTGAACAGCTTCTCCCCATCCTTCCCTGCCGCCCTCCTTAGCTCCCCCTCGCCACCAGGATGATACGGCAGGTACGGCGTGATATTATACACCTTGCCTTGGTATGCGCTCCACGCAGGAGTCACCTCGCCCGTCTGTCTATTCTTTCTACCGTTGTACTTCTTCAGCTCCGACGGCGTGACACGGCGCAGCGAGCCGACGCCCGACAAGTTCGCACTCGACTTGACCAGCGCCGCCCAGTCGAGCGGCGAGTGGCCGGGCGTCAGCGACACCTTAGCGCGGGGGTTGGGCGTCTTGACCGGCGCCGCCATAGGCAGCCCCAGGCTGTTCGACGAAGAGGACCCTCCGCCGCCGGGCGGTCCTCTGTTCGGCAACGGACCGGACGGGCCGGTACGGAGAGAACTCGCGGGCATGCGTGGCGGCGGCATCAGTCCGCCTGCGCGCTGCTGTTGTAGTTGTGGTGTTTGCGCCAGACGGGGCGGCGCGGGTGGGGGCGGCATGAGCACTGCGGCGGAGGGCGGCTGCTGGCTCGGCAGCGGCTTCAGCTTCGGCGGCGACCTGGGGGCGGAAGGAACGAGCGCGGGGCCAGAGGAGGCGCGCTGTGCGGAGTTCATGGCGGGGAAGGAGGGCGGAGGCAGGTTGTCTTCCTCGTCGTCTTCGTCGTCGTTGTGACCATCGTCCGAGGAGGCGACTGTGAAGGTCGGGACGGCCGGGAAGGCCGTGGCTTTAGGAGTTGTCTGTGCCGACTCGCTGCCCTCGGACGGCGGTCCATCCAGGTCCGGAATCTGTATGCTCACGGGAGGCATCCGCTCTTCTGCGGTTGCCGGCGGCGGTGGTTTCTGTGGAGTTTCCGGGGTGGTTTCGTTCAGCTTCGGATCATCTGGCTTGCTGTCGGATTTGGGAGGTGCGGCGAGGCCCCTTTGGCTCCGTTCTCTGAAAAACTGCAGCCATGACCGCGGCGGGTGGTTGTAGAGCAAGAATGTGGCGGAAATAATGAGTGCGGAGATTCCGAGGAGCATGTCGCGGGGTTGAGTGGGGTGTGGATGACTTGTGTTGATCGGAAGCGGATTGTGGGATGGCGGCCATGATTTCATGCAGGGACTCTTGTCGACGCATGACTCGTGCGGCGCACCCGTCGGCCAACGTCGTCATCGAGCTCCGATTCCGCCGTCTGCTGTCTCGACCATCAATTGACTTCAAGTTCGTCACGTCTGTCTTTCAATCAACGCGTTCCAGCCGAGACCGTGTCCGTTTGCCATGTCCTTCCGCACCGCTTCGCGTACTTGCGCAAGGCAGGCACGTCTGGCTTTTGCCACGACCCCCCGCCCGCACAACGCCAGAGCTCGCATTTCCACAGCATTGAAAGCGGCACCGTCCACGCGCGTATCATCCCGTCCAGCAAGCATTGTCAGCGAGCACGCCCGTTTCTTCAGCAGCAAGCGTATCGCAGATGAGAAGATCGACGATATCCAAGAGCTGTAAGGCAATATGCTCGAGAAGGTTGTGCATTGGACTGACCGCACACAGCTATGCAACCGCCAAGGACGAATTTGAAATCGCAGCCGAAGAGACCGAGGCCAACACTGTGTATGCTGCCGATGACCGCGCCGCCGCAAGGGAAGCGCTGGATGAGCTCAAGGAGACGTACGAAGCCGTCGTCAATGGAGAGAATAAGGAGGTCGCAGAGGAGGTTAAGCGGCGGGTAGGGCAGAGAATTCGAGAGCTGGACAACGCTGTGGTAGCCCTCGAAGAGGCTGCGTCGCACGGCGACTAAGCATGAGCGGGAATAATTGCAGAGCATAGCATTTCTAGTCAATTGGACAGTGCCTATACCAGCACTAGCATGATTATGATGTACTAAGGCCATATTTTTTTCGCATGGCTGCCAGATCAGGCGCAGCTCGTTTATCCCCTCATAGCTCGTCCTTCGCGCCGTGGATTTTGACGAGCTCGGTTTCGAAGATCAGCACGCTGTTGGCCGGGATGGGGCCAACACCGCGGGAGCCGTAGGCCCACTCGGGCTGGATGGTGAGCTTGCGCTTCTCGCCGGGACACATGTCGAGCAGGCCCTGGTCCCAGCCCTTGATCACCATGCCCTTTCCGACGGTGAAGGAGAGCGGCTGGCCGCGATTGTAGGAGGCGTCGAATTCTGCACGGAGAGGGATGGTCAGCTTGGTGCGAAATGAGACGGGGTCGAAGCATACCGGTGCCATCCTTCTCGAGAGTACCGCGGTAGTGCACGTCGACCTTGTCGCCAGCGACGGTCTTGCGCTCGCACTCGACCTTGTGCGTGACTTCAATGTCGAGAGGCTTGTCGAGAGCGAAGGCCAGCGGCAGAATGGCAAGCAGAGCGGTGAAGAAGCGCATGGTGACGGCAATGCTAGAGGTCGGGCTGCGTGGAGGATGTGGTACAGAGTCGAAAGTTGTTGGGGTGGATGGAAGTTGGAGCTGGCGGCCACGTTCCTGATCCGCTGTGGGGCTTGCGGGGGCTGATCTCCGCCACCCTCGCTCCGCTTTCATCAATTCACCCTCGATATTCTTGACTATTTTATCCCGTCCTTACAGTACATTCCCAAAACAATCAAAAACTAGACAACAATCGCACCCTGAATCTACCCTTCAATTCTCTTCCGAATTCCATCCTTCTGCTTCTCCCACTTTCCCCCTCGTTTTGGAATAACCGCAGTTGGAGAAGGGTGTCCCGGAGCACCATCCGTCTTTGGTTACCTTTCCCGATTTGTCAACACACTTCTCGTACCGGTATGTTGTCCCCTTGTGCTTAGTACAGTATCCCCATTTCTTGCAGTAGTTATAAACTGACTCTCGTCTGTATAAGCCTGTCATCAGTAACAGGTTCCTTGTTTCACTGTCGGCGCCGAGACCATCGGGCGTGCCGTCGCGTTTGGTGCAGGAGCATGGATAGTTCTTGCCCCATTCCCCGTTCAGCCTGCTGAGAGCTCCGCCATTGGGGCTGGTGCACACCGGTAGGTGGATTATCGAAACCCCGCCCTTGCCAATCTCGTTCAAGCGTGGAAAGATACCGGACCCGGACTCCCCTCGGGAGAGGCGCTCGTTGCCACTCGTTGCGTCCCACCATCGGACGGATGATGCAACAACCTCATGGACTGTGATATTATTCCATCCTTCGGGATTCCCTGCAAAGCTGGTTAAGTCTGCTAAACGATTCAATGAAGGGTCATTGACTTACTCAACAACGTCTTCCAACCTGGGAGTAAATGCAGATCTGGCGCGGATTTTTCCGTAAAGTCATCGGTAGCTGCCACGAAGTAGGTGTTATCTAGTTCCTTTTGAAAGCAAACCTTGGCCATGTGGTGAACCCTGCTGTCTGTTTGGCAAGTCTGTCCTGCAGGGGCCTTGGAACGGACAATCCAAGCGTTCTGACCGTCCATATGCCACAGGATATTGATGGAAGTGGCAACCGTCTGCTTCCTCATGTACGTCTCGAGATCGTCTGAGAGGCTTTTTTTCAACGGGAAAAAGAATCCCCCTTCTTCAAGGATGTCTATAACGTTTTTTTGGTTGGGGCCATCTTTCTGTCCTCCCATCAACTCTAACGTTGTCTTAGTGAGGAGATCTTGCGTCATGTCTACTGCATCCGCCCATAGTCGATTGAATGAGGTCTCTTTCTTCGAGAGAAATTCGTCACTGTTCCATTAGCTAAAGTCCGGAGGGGATACAGCCTTGCTTGACTTGACTTACTCTACACCTGAACCTGACACAGTACCATAGACTGAGTTTCCCCCTGCATATGCCCCACTGCCCACTCCTGAGATGATGCCTACCGCAAAGGCTGTGCCCGCGCCCGCTCCCAAGGCTGTTGAAAGAGGGCCCGCTGCCGCTGACACAATTAGGATCACGAACAATCCTACAGACAGCCACATCTTTTTGTGCTTCTCCTTTTCCAATTCCTTCGAATCATAGTTGTCGTAATAGGTAAATAATCTGAACATGTCGTCGAGTCTCCTGTCAACGTGGCTAGCCGCATTTTGAAAAGCCGTATTGACATGACGATAGAAGTTGTGGAAATTAGACATCGCGTTGGCTGCGTAAACCGCCCTCTTTCGATGATTCTCCCAGTCCGCCTGAGGCATTCCCTCTTCGTTCTGTCGAAAGTTGGTGCATGAGAGGTACTGAGTCGTCTATCAGCTATCATCTTTTGCACCACGGAAATGAACCTACGGAGCATTCATGAATAATATTGCAGCCCGTGTGGCTCGGTGCTACGTCAGGGAAGTACGTTTCCAGGATGTGGCTGAAGAATGAGTCGGATTTTCCGGGATTCTTGCGGAAGCGCTGCATTTCCGTACGCATCCACGCAATAGTCGGTGGACCCTCTGTCTTCCACAGCTCTTCTGACATGTCTTCGATATCGCATCCTCCACCGTAATTTTGGCGAAAAGGGTTCGCTGGCGACTGAGAGCTTTCGGAGATGTCAGCTGGCTGCTGATAAGTAGGACTAGCCTTGCTGCCACCGAGGGGGCTTGATTTGTCTCGGCCGTGTCCGGTGGGTTGAGGCTTGTTGCCACCGGGGAAGGCTGATCCTTTTTGAGCGTGTCCGACAGTGTTTGGAGGTTTGGGTTTAACTTGATTCATGTTGGCTGGGCCGCTAGCATGGTTTGTGGCCCTGATGGTGCTTGTGATGGTAACCTTCACCACCGTAGGTTTGAGAGCCCCTAGGCTGAGTAGCTCTGCCTCTGCTGCGACGAGCAGTATAAAAAGCACCGCTAGGGGATTCAGACTTAATTTATAGGCACGCATGGTTCCTAGTCAGATGTTGTGCTCTGGGTGGATGAAAAGAGTGAAGAGAAATTTCTGCCATTATAGTCAGCATAGAAACCTCAGCCAGCAAAGGACTAGACTCGCCTGTCTTGACTGTGTCTTGTTTGTCTTGGAGAGGATGCTGGCCCAACGTGGAACAATCCATGAGCATTTACAAGGACTTAAATACCCGCACTTTCGTAACTCGATAACTCCTCCACGTGACGCAGTGTTGTCCCTTGATATATCCCTGGTGTTCCGAAGAAACCTAAACACTACGAGCAGCATTAACGGACAGGCGCTTAAGCTCGACCTCCTGTCTGGGTTCAGTACTAACCAGATGATTGGCCTGTTGTCACTTACCAACCATGTTTTGGCTGCCATTAGACGGAAAGCGTTATCAGTGCTTGGCGGTCTGTAGAGTAACTGCTGCACCTCTTACTAAATTGAACATTGAGAAGATCAACCGAAGTCTGCTTTCTGACCAAGCGGCACCTGCTTAAAATCATGCCTGTCTTGCGGTGGATGATTGACAGTCTGAATGTTATTCCAGCGAACCCTCCGCACAAACCAGGGTATCGTTCATCGGCCCTGAAATTGCCACCTAAACTCTTTCAACATCCATCACAGGTATAGTCGGCTAAATACTGGTAGAAAGGGGATACGAATGGTTGAGAGGGCCGCATTGATGAAAGCAAGGACAAGGACAGGGACAGTGCTTGCGGGTGCCGACCTCTACCGCCCTTACGCTATTCCAGGCACTGCTCACTCTTTCTACAGTGGGTACAGCATTGGATTCTCGCCTGAACATTATGGCTTTGTGAAAAGTTGATGCATGGTGGTGTATACATTCGGTACTCAACACGGAAGCCATTGCTGAGATCAGAAAAAGAATAGCTGTCTTGAACATACTGTCCTTTCGCAACCGCCCATGATCTTTGGTATTCGGTTCAGCAAAGGATGTTGGGAAGGAGCAGGTGGTTGGGTTGTCGACCATGAACTTTACGTGGCTCATAGGCCCTTGATGATCATCATTCCCCTCCTCTTTTCTTATTACGCAAGCCTGGGCTGGTTCCTAGGGGCGGCGCATCAATGGCATGCCTTTTGTGCTGACATGGGCTGACGAGCAAGTTCGAACAGTAAAGAACCTCCGGCGTCTGCTAATTTTGCAAAGAGTTTCGAACGCGGTCAAGGAGCTTATAGACGATGTTTTCCGGTACTGACGAGCTGAAGTTCCAAATGCCGACAGCGCTAGTTCCATATACTGATACATCAGTATCAACGGCTGTCAGCCTGCTACGTTTCGATAATTGACAGCATCTAGGGAGCCGAGCTGCCAGTTCGCGATGGAATCAAATGGGTGCAACAAACAAGCCTTTAGACAGGCAAGCGCCTCAAACGGTACAACAGTGGGTCGGCTCCGCAAATGCAGGCGCGTGGGGTACAGACAATAAGGGAAGAAAGGGAGCAAGGCAAAATAGCCAGAAACCAGTTGGGACATGTTGGGGGCAGCCAACCAGTATCAAGAGGCAAAGTGTTTATCCAGATGCGAGAAGAAAGTGAAACATTACCCGATTTTATGCAGGCGATGACTATTTGGGGTTTGATCGCCGTATGCGTGAGTTTCGGGAGGCAAGATGTTTCGCTGGATGACAACGAAAAGTACGGACACGGAGCGGCCCGTAGGATATCGGAGCCGGGTGGGTCGGTGAGGGCAAGCTGAACCAAACTCACGGGCTCGGTGCAAGATAGAGATTGAGTTCCGTTGAGGCAAGTGCCTGGTCCACTTAGTGGTCGAGCTGCCGAGGTTCCTATCAACGAGCAGCCGAGCCAAGGACCTGCCAAAAAGACGCGACTCTGTGGGTCGTTAGAAATGCAGCACGCTCCACAGCTCCTCTTTTCCGTAACGTCTAGCGAAGATGATGCACGCTGGGGCGCCGTTCCGCCGCGCTGGGTGGGAGAGCTGACGAGTGCGGTTTCGGCTTTAACTGCGAGACAGACGAGGAGGTTGAGACGACGGAGAAGAGTCGCTATACTTTTATCGCCGGCAGGCACTCGCTCGGGGCCGAAGTGGGCTCCCCCACACTCGGAATATCCGGGGGATCTTAACGTCGGATGTCTCTGCCGCTGCAACAACGCCTCAACAGCCCGCCCGGCCAATGAAGCACGCCGCCATCGACATGCCGCGGATGAAGCCGAGCCTCTCCCACACTTTACTCGTCGGCTACGACCAGCGGCATTCGCCTCTCCACGCCCGTTGCCCCGAACCCCAGTTCCCCCGCTGAGATCCCTGCATCGTCGCGGCTGCTCATCACTGCCGGCGATGTGACTGCAACGGGGAGCGATCCGCCGCAAAGCTTGGTTCACAAACAAGCTGCCGCCCGGCAAGCCATTCAGCGAGCTTGTCTTGCCTAGCGCCACCGCCATCGCTCGTCATCCGCGACAAGGAATCGTACCCACTGCGTGCGGAACACGCCCGCACAGATGTCTTTACGGATAGCACCTGCGGCATGTGCGTGCCTTCAACCCCCGGGGTTGAACGGTTGAACCACTTTTTCCGGGGTACTGTGGAGAACCCGCGCCCCCGTGCTGTATGGTTATCTGTCATTCTTAATTGCGAGCCCCTTTCGTCGAGCAATCTAGACTCCACTTCGCAGCTATCATCTACAGTATCAAAGTGCCTCAGACCCGCAATCTTCTGGGTTTGACAAACACCGCAGGACCATTTCACTTTCATCACTTCGTTAAATTGCAGCCATGCCTGGTCCTTTGGAGGACGAAAAGGCTGCTGAGGAGCGGAAAGACGCCATGAAGGTTCCGACAACTTCAGACTCTGGCCAAGAGGAGGCTCTGGCCCACCAATCCACCCTCCTCGAGGATGGAGCATCCCATCTTACACAAGAGCATCGCGAGTACCTTCTGAAGAGACATGGAACATTGACTCTGGACCCTCTGCCGTCTGCAGACCCAGCCGATCCGTACAACTGGCCGAGCTGGAAGGTAACTTCATCCCGCGACACGCAAATGTGCAGAAGCCTGACACACTTGGCCGCAGAAAAATGCAAACCTCGTCCTCGTTGCATTCCACGCCATGATGACCACATTCATCGCAGCAGGAATCATCCCAGCCTTCGAAGACATCTCGGTGGATCTCGGCTGCTCGCTCCAGCGAGCATCCTACCTGACCTCGATGCAAATCGCCGTCCTCGGCTACGCGCCGCTCTTCTGGAAACCCATCTCCTACCGATACGGCCGTCGCCCAGTCTGGCTCATTTCGACACTGGGTGCGGGAGTGTGCAACATTGGTTGTGCAGTCAGTCACAGCTACGCAGCCATGTCTGTGTGTCGATGCCTCGTCTCATTCTTCATCAGCCCTGCCATTGCTATCGGCAGCGGAGTCGTAGTCGAGACGTTCTTCAAGAAAGACCGAGGAAGGCACATGGGAATCTGGACGTGAGTGGCTTTGTGCTCGCTACTGTGTTACCTGTTCTGACCACATTGCAGGCTGATGGTGACGCTTGGCCCGCCCACCGGACCCTTCATCATGGGGTTCGTCGCGTACCACGTCGGATACCGCTGGATTTTCTGGATCTACGCCATCGTGAGTGTGCCTCGACCAAGCGCAACGAGAGGCATGAGCTGACCCCCCTCCAGATCAACGGAGCCCAGTTCATCGGCTACTTCTTCCTCGGCCCCGAGACGCGCTACATCCGCCAGGGCGTCCGACACACGGGCAGCGCCTTCAAGCAGGAGTACCTCAACTTCGGCCGGCTGGACCCGACGCCGCTGCACTTCTACGAGTTCATCCAACCCGCCTCGCTGGCGCGCTTCAAGTCGATCCTGGTGCCGACCGTCTCGTACACCATCGTCTTCGGCTTCGCCAGCGTCTTCATGACGGTCGAGATCCCGCAGATCTTCCTGCCCAAGTTCGAGTTCAACCCGCAGCAGATCGGCCTGCAGTTCCTGGGCATCATCATCGGCTCCGTGCTGGGCGAGCAGCTGGCCGGCCCGCTCAGCGACGTGTGGATGGACCGCGCCGCCAAGCGCAACCGCTCCATCCGGCCCCCGCCCGAGTTCCGCCTCTGGCTGTCGTGGTTCGGCTTCCTGCTGACCATCGTCGGCCTCATCGTCTTCGGCGTGCGCACCCAGCAGGCCGTCCCCATGCACTGGAACGTCACCCCCATCATCGGCTTGGCCATCGCCTCCGTCGGCAACCAGATCGTCACCACCGTCTTGGTCACGTATGCCGTTGACTGCCACCCCGAGTCGTCTTCCAGCATTGGCGTCTTCGTGAACTTGATTAGGAGCACGGTAAGTCAACATCTCTTACAACACCTTCCAAGAGAGAGCATTTGCTGATATGCCACTAGTGGGGATTCATCGGCCCCTTCTGGTTCCCGCAAATGATTGAGAGCATCGGTATGAGTGGAAGCGGAGGCCTCATGGCCGGCATCGTTTTCGTGGCCAGTTGGTTGCCTATCATTCTCCTGCAGATCCGGGGCGGCGCATGGCGCAAGCGGAGAGCATTGAAGGAGGAGAGTAGGCCAAGCGCGACAGCAGGGCGTGGCGATTGATTTCTCAATCCCCACCCTTAAAAATGGGCAGGAGCTTCACATGAGTAAAAAGTTGATAGCGGGTTAGTAAAGGACAGCAAACTGATCTATTGAAAATGTAAAATTGTAGGCCGGTATATACCTTTCGGCGTATTTTAAATCCAAACGGGTTGAAATTATGGTCACTAATGTGCTGTACTGATTGCCTTGTTGATCCATTGTTGATTCAGGCAAAGCCACATCCCTGAGGATTCTTTTAAGTCGCGAAGCAGGACTTATAGCCCGCCCCGGCTTCACTTGCCAGCCGATCTTCATGAGAAATCTCTTTCACTGTCAACCCAGCTGCATCAAATTGGTCTATTGAAACAATTCTCCGCAGAGAAAAGTACCCAAACTACGCGCAATAGAAATGAGATATTTCATCCCCGTATGTTCAGATACGCATGGGTGAAGTCTTCAATTGCACCAAGTGCGACCGATTCTCAACCAGTGAAGGAACAGCATCATTATCAAACATCATGTGCTCTACTCTCCTCAAGTGGCAAAGCTAATAGTAATCTCTCTGGACAGGAGTTTGCTAGAGGCCAAAGTCTGAACGCAACCCAAGGAATAAAATCCCAGGAAATTTCACCCATCTAGAGAACACCAAAGGCTTCTATAGCAACTAGAGAGCCAGCGCATAAACCAAAAGGGCCCATGATACCGGCCAAGTGAAGTGGCAGCCGCGACCTTCGCGAAGAGACTGGTACCGCTCTCAGATGGGAGGACACGCATCCCCGTTCTTCCCCAAACTAATTACAGTAGCGCCTTGGTAAAATTTTGCTGCAATATGTACGGTAGCGACTCTCGGTTAGGTTCGTCATCTGAGCAGAGTATAAAGTATAAAGCCCAATACTGGCTAACCACCCTCTCAGTCCTCATGCCACTCATCAGTGCCGACAGTACTACCTTTCTTCTCTATTCAATGTAATAAATTTTCAAGAAGAGGAACAAAGTCAAGCCCATGCAAAATGTGTGTCCATTCCTATGCAAAACCAGGACGACAAGACTAGACGATTTCCATGTAATCAGGTCTATGAACAATGACCGTACTCCCGCAGAAAAAGAACCCCAATCGAAGCGAAAGTAATAAAGAATTAGTACACGAACTGGCCATCTCTCCCTTTCTTGTGCAGCATGCGTAGGTATAATCGGGGGGTTCAAAAAAACAAAGCCCATCCATCCCTGTCCTCATGATGATAGTCTACCCATCCCCCACCGTACTTCTCCTTTTGACTCGCAACTAAGCACTGGCAGCAGCGGCGGCAGCAGCCGGCTGCTCGCCCTTCTCCCCCTTCTTCTTCTTCTTGTCGCTCTTGTGCTCCTTCTTCGCCGCGGCCTCGGCCATCAGCTGCTCGAAGGCCATGAAGTCGCCCTCCTCCTCGGGGTCGCGCTCGGCCTTTGCGAACAGCTCGCCGATGATGACGATGGCCTGGGCGCGCTCGATGCGCTTCTCCAGCTTGACCGCCTTGTCCTGCAGCACCTTGTCGCACACGTCGCGCAGCACGCTCTGGATCTCGAACTTGGACCCGCGCCACGCCGCCGCCAGGATCTTGCCCGTCACCAGCTTCTCGAACTCGGCCTTCTTCTCGTCCGTCCACTCTTCGCCGCCCGCCTCCTCGGCCTTGGCCATGGCCTCCATGCTCATCTGCGCGTCGATGGCCGTTGAGATGGTGCCCCACGTCTCCTTGGCCAGCTGGCCCTTGTCCTTGAGCCGCCCGAAGAAGCCGCCGATGCCGAGGAACTTCTGGCTCTTGAGGAAGTTGGTGGCCTTGCTGGTGTACACCTGGCCGATGGCGTGCAGGATCTCGAGACCGAAACTCTCCATCTTCAGGTTCTCCACCTCCAGCTTCATCTGCTCCTTGAAGCTCGCCGTCACGTCCGCCCCCTTGTCGCTCTCGGTCCAGATGTTGATGCGCTTGACCAGCTTGTCCGCCAGCGTCGCCACCCGCTCGTCCCGCACCTTCTTGCGCTCCATTTCGTACGCCGCCAGCTCCTCGCGCTGCTCCTTGGTCAGTCCGCCCTTCTTCTTCTCCTTCGCCCGCAGCTCCTTCTCCTTCTCCGACACCCCCGCCGCGTCCATCCGCGCCTGCTCTTCGCTCTTGTCCATGATCGCCAGCCGCGTCGGCATGCCCTTGGGGCGCGGCGTGCTGGTGCCTGAAGCAGACGGGCTCGGCGTGGCGTCGGCGGCAGCGCTAGGTGCAGCAGCAGCGGGAGCAGCGGCGGCGGCGGAAACGTCCTCCTCCGCGGACGCATGCTTCTCGGGTGCGGGGGCGGCGGCGCCAGCGGTAGTAGCGCCAGGAGCAGCGGTAGTCTCGCCGCCCGGCGCATCCGGAGCAGTGCCAGCGGCCTCAGCGGCTTCTTGCTCGGAGGCGGCGGCGGCGGCGGCGGCGGCTTCTTCCTCTTCCATCTCCTTCATGGTGATGTCCATCGTGTGCGTGAGGTCCTTCATGAGCGAAATCTCGCCAATCCTGCAGTAAAGGTCCCATCCGTCAGCGATCTGCGTTTCCCATCCAGCCCGACACGTTGCGCGCGTAAGGTGCGAGTATGCCTACCATTCCACGAAAGCCTCGCCGCCAAAAATCATGCCGAAGAACTCGGCCGGGTCCTCTGTTTTTCGAGCAAAAATACGTTAGCCATCCTATTGGTACTATTCCTACTTCGCGGACTCTCCCATGTTGAGTCCTGGGGCGTTCGTAGGGCCGACATACCGAAACCGCTGTGCGGTACCGCTCCTTCCTTGCCGTGCAAGTCATATTGTTTCCTGAGTTCCTTGTCGCTGAGAACTTGGTACGCCTCGCCGATCTGTTTTCACCGCGCGTTGGTTGCGTTGGTCAAATTTATTGCGTGGGGGGCCGGCTGCATGTGGGAGCGAAAAAAAGGCGGCGCGGGGCAGCGGGCAGCAGCGAGGAAGTCTTACAGCCTGGAATTTCTCGTGCGCACTCTCGTCGCCGGGGTTCTTGTCTGCAAGGGAACAGAGTAAGTCAGTGCTGCAGTTCGCAAGGGAGGAGAGTGGTCGCAGTAGGGGTGCATGTCTCATACCCGGGTGCAGCTTGATCGCAAGCTTGCGATATGCTTTCTTGATCTCGATCTCGGACGCGGTGGGCGGCACCTGCAGGGCGTCGTAGTAGCTTGTGTCGACAACCATTCTGGCTGCGTCGGAGGGTGGGGATCGAGGGCAAAACGCGTAGGAATGGGGAGTGTTTGGGGGCAGCGGTGGTGCCTTGGGCGATTGTTGTTCTGGAGTACGGAAAGGCGGCAAGCCAACAAGCGGCGGGACCCTTGCCCATGACGATGATTTTCTCACTGCACCCGACCCGCGCAAAGCCACACTGGGGCAACGATCAGCCGAACACCCCTCCAAGCCACAAACGCGACGTCACAGCCAGCCGGCGGAGTCCGCAGCAAGAGAAAATGTTGTGGTACAAGAAGCTTTTAGTATATCGACAGAAACCCGTTCCCGAAGATGCCGTCGTCGTGCCTGATGCAAACGCCGTGCTAAACCGTGCCGTAATAATCGTCCATCCCCAAAACTGAGCTATCAAGGAGGGCCACCTGTTTCACCTCCTGTATATGATGCTCGTAGACTAAACGCCGTTGCAATGTAACCGCCTGCTGAGCAAGCCCGAATTTTTCCCCTCTCCCCCAGAAGCCCTCAAGAAACCTAGAGAGAAATAATCCCACCGGATCCGTGAATACACATGAGTCGGACGTCATTAGTGCGCTGCTTCCCTTCGTCGCTTACACGACAAACTTGGCCTTCGCCCTGGTGCTACCGGAGTGCGCGCTATCAGTGTGACCCGAGAACTCGACCTGGTCGTTCTCCTTCAGCGTCAGCGCCTCCTTGAAGCGCGCGCCAATCTTCATCAGGACGTCCTTGCCCTGCTCGAAGGTCCTGCCCTTGCCGCCGGCGTTGTTGCCATCGCCGCCGCCAGGGAACGGCTTGCCGACCGTGCGCGTCCACAGGCCGATACGGTAGAAACCCTTGCGGACGTTGACAACAACGCCCATCACCTCACCGTCGCCCTCGTCTTCCAGCGTCTCGCCGATGGCGGCCAGCATGACGTGCAGCCAGAGCGAGTCAATGTCGATCAATTTCTTGTCGCGGAAGGAGAAAGACCACTTTCCACCATGCTTGTTCTGAGGGTCCTCCCACTCGGGACGGACGCCCTTCTTGAAGAGATGGTAATCGGACTTAAGGGCGAGCTGCGAGGTCGGGGTGATGTTGTTCTGGAGTCGACACGTCAGTCATGACCAGCGCCGCGAGTCAAGCAGCCGAAACTTACGTAGATACCCCAAAACTCCTCAACAGAGTCAAAGGAAATGACCTCCTTCAGTAGCTCGTTCCAGTTGTCACCCTGCACAGCAATGGGTCAGCATGGTGTTACGCCAGCCTCGCAATTGCGGCGCAAACGTACCTTGCCGCTCGGCGGCTTGGTGAACCAGAGAGTCCACGCGTTCATAAGCGGGTGCTTGACGTTGAAGTTGTTGGGGTCGTGAAAGACAGTGACCGGGTCGCTGTCATTGTACGGGACCTTGCCCTCCTCGCCTTCCTTTGTGCCGTTCATGTTTCCGCCCTCAGGTGAGATCGGAATCGTGTCGAGAGGGACGGGCTCTTGGGGGTTTGCAGTAGCGGCCATGGTGATGTGTTGGTTTGCGCAAATGTCAGATGTGGGCGGCGACGGGCTTTAGGTGTGCCTAAAAGCGTTTGGCGAGGTTTAGGCGGGTGTAACCGCGGGACGCTTCAAACGTGCTTCAAGGTTGAGACGCGCGAAGCGAACGGGCCGGTAGGCTGTGGAGGAGCTGTCGAGGGTCCCGCCTGGTGTTACGCCAAGCAGTGCGGATGCGAGAGTGCCGAAAGGCTTTTGTTGTGGATGTCGTAGGCTGTGCAGCAGGGAGAAGCTCTTGGACGATGGCTTTAAAGGTCAAGCTCGCAGCGAAAAGTCGGGCAGTTGCGAAGTTGCGCGAGAGCGGCAAGTGCGGCTTGGCGCAGGTCCCGCCTCAACTTCGGCCTAATTGGTGCCTGCTCATCTGCCGCTTCCCGTTCAAGAGCTTTCCCCCGCGCTGTGCTTCACAGCTGACGCGCGTCCGAGCTTCCAGAGATGATACTCCTCTGGCAGCGAATAGGCTTCAGTGCCTGACGCTGTCTCATTTGCTGACTTCCATTGCAGGACTGCCAAATCACTATTGAACTCGAGACGATTGTCATCAATGTCGCAAGAGAAGTCGCAAACGATGATGCAATCCTATTATGATCTCCAGATAATTAAGAAGTCATGAAACACCCTCCTGCTATTGGGTAGTTAGAGTGTTTGGCATTCGTGTCATGGCCGTGTTTCAGCTAATTCAAAGTCACCAACAAAGGAACACATGACGTCATATAACTAGGAGAAGAAGCTCAACATGTAGCATTGAATTCGTGCTTATTTGTATGTGTACCGCACCAGCTGGAGTGAGCCTCATGGGTATTTAGAGACACACACCAACAGTTCCCGATTACCGGGTAATGTAATTCAATATCAGCACATCTTCGGCACAACCGACGCCACTGAAGCGGCATGATTGTAATTTGACATCCGTGCTATGGGAACCTGGGGTTCCGAAATGTAAATGCAAAGTGAAAAACGTATGTCCGTGACTGAGGGATACTAGGAGACGGCATGCAGAACCAATCGCCGTCACCTAGGCGAAAGGGACTTGTGCCCGCAAGTGCGAATTACTATATTAGTAGCAGAAGAAACGAGTCGCCTCGGCCGACTGCTTCGCTCACGCTGTGGAGAGCTCAAATGAATGAGGTAATACATGCTCTGGTCGTTATACATAATTGGTTGCCGTTTTGTTTCTGAGAGGACCATATACCAAGAAGATCAGATGCGACTGAACAGATGCGCAGTGGGCTACCTCTAGAGCTCGCCGTGATCGAACTTGTCAATGACTTCCTGTGCTTCGGGCGAGCCAGGTGCGGGCGCCTTGAACAAGCCCTGCTTGAGCTGGGCGTAGGCAATGTCGAATCTTGCACCAGCAAACCAAGCGACAAGGACCTGTGGGATGAATGGTTAGCGGACGATGAAGTTGGTGTTGTGGTGTTGTGTGGAACGCGAAAATTTGACGCTTACCATGCAAAAGGTGACTATCGTTAGCGTGGAAATTACGGCAATTCCCATGTAGATCAGGTCCCACTTGGCGTCCTCCTCTTCCTTCTTCTTCTTGGCCTCCTCCTCCGGGCTCAACGAAGGCTTCATGTCCCTGTTCTGGGCTGTTTGCGACGGGAAGATCGACTCGATGAATTGCTCAATCTACTGAAACGTTAGCAGCCGGTAGACACGCCGTGGGGAAGTTTCTATTTCGTCTTACCCTGCCGCAAGCGATGCTGATCTCGAGGAAGTTGGGATCTCTGGGATCATTCTTCTTGAGAATCTTACGAGAGAACTCCTTGAAGACCTCACAGACAATCTGCAGGTTCTGCGTTGACCGGACCATCAGTTCACACGCCTGGCCCTTGGTGATTTTGACGTTCTTCTCGAAAACGGCGGGGTTGCGGAAGCACAATTCCAGCGTCGCAATCGCCATGGTCTGCGGGATGGCGCAGAAGTTGAACACACTTTGGTCCCTGAGACCGGCGAGGTAAAACAAGCAATCGGGCGCGCGACGCAGGGCAGTCAAGATCATCTCAGAGTTGCAGTTGAGAGCCTTGTCACGGTTCTCGGGCTTGAAGAGGTCTTCGAAGTTGACAACGTGCTTCGACCAGATCTCCTTGGGCCAGAACTTCCGGTTGTCATCCAAATCCTCCTTGATATCTCTGATGATGTTGACCTGCTGCAAGAATTGACCCATGGACTCCTGCAGCTCCGGGCGCTTGAGAAGGGCGGTATTCGCCAGGTCAGCTTCGACGAAGAGGCGTGTCAAACCCTCTCCAACAAGGCCAGCGACGTAGTGGCAGTACAGCTCGTAGTCCTTGACCGTGTTCACACCGTAGGTGTTGTGCTCGGCATTGTTGGCGTAGTCAGCCATGCCGTTACCCATCTTCTTGGTGATGTCCTTGATGATGGCCTGATACGGCTTCTTGATCTTCTTGAACTCCTCAATCACGACCTCGAACTCGACAAGCAGCTGCCTGTCCTTCTCATTGGGACCGTTCCCATTGAAATTCCAACCATCCTTCTCCAGAATCTGGTCGAATTCGCGCAGCAGAGGCTCCTTCGTCTTGAGATCGATGGTCATGTCATCTTCGATGGTATCGAGGCCGCGGAGGATAAGGTAGAAGAGGCAGACGGGGACGAGCAGTTCGGGATGCAGCTCCTGGATGACGGCGGCGAAGCTGCGGCTGGTCTGCTGAAGGAAGACGAAGCATTGGCGCAGCGTCGGGCATTCCTTGGACTCGTCACGCTCGTGGACAGGGTTGTGCCAGACCTTCCTAAAGCCTGGATCAGTTTGCGCAACAGTTGTGAGTGCGCAAAGGAGCAATGGCGCACCATTGGATTATGGACCGCAGCTCCTGCACGTGGAACAGGTAGTACACGATAGACGACGCCTTCGGCATGTTGACAGGACGCGTACGCGACTGAGAGCTGAGAAGGGGTTTTGGACGAAGTGTGGTGTCAACTCAGCGCGAGAGTCTGCGGAGATGGTGGTCGCGCGCGGAAGGAAGGTTGGGCGGTCGAATGTGCAGCTGACGGCTGATTATCCCACCATCGGCATGGCTCTGGATAATATAAGGAGAGGCGCCCAGCAGCGATCTGAGCCTCCTCCGCTTTTTGTGTGCAGGGCCCTCTCAAGTCTGACCGCCGGGCGCGGCGGCACTAGAGCTCCGGGCCCGTGGGCGCCTGGATTCGTGGACGACCGCACCCTCATCTCCGTCGGCTTCGCGGGAACTCCGCAACGCCGCCGCCACGCGCAACCACCCAGTCATGTGCGACTCTCATCTCACATCAAATTACTCTCGTTTCATTATCTATAATCGGTGCCTTAACAGGATATCTACGTCGTTACAGCCGCACATCTCGGGCGTTGAGCAAATCGCGCCCATCCTTATGCATCCCAACGCCGAAGAACAGGTCGTCATCATCTCAACAAATGTGAAAGCGGGAGCGTGCGACACTCACCGGTGCCTCGTAAATACATCTACAAATTTGAAACGGGAAGAGATGCGAATACACTAAAAGAAAGTAAAAAAAAAAAAGACACAGGGAATAAAGAATGAAAATACGCAATACACCTCACTTGAGCTTGTCCCAGAAAGTGAATTTCGACGAGACGGACATTGGACGTCCCCTTACCGAGCCTTCTGTACTTGACCGATCCGAGTCCCTGCGGCTCATCGACGAACCCGAAGCGCTCGACCTCTTCTTGTGCTTCTTTATGAGCATCTGGATCTCGGGGGAGCTTCGCTGAGCGAGTTTTGCTGAGCTCTGGCCGTAGTTGTCTGCCGCGCTGATGTCCGCTCCTCGTTCGATGAGGATGGCAACATTGGCCTCTTGTCGCTTTTCGATGGCGACGTGTAGGGGCGTACGACCGGCAACGTCTCTCGCCTCTTTTTCAGCCTGACGATCAAGCAGCGCACCGAGTAAGCGCTCGCCGCCGCTCTTGGAGGCTGCTATGTGGAGAGTCGTCTCGCGCTCCTTGTTAGGCGTATCCAAGCTGCCCCCCTTCCCCAAAATCGCATCGATGATCTCAACGCTGCCACTTTTGCGCACTGCACGATGAAGTGCTGTGTCGCCCTTCTTGTCCGTGGCGTGGACGTCTGCACCGGCCGAAAGCAGCAACCGGACCGTAGTGAGCTGCCTCTCTTCGGCCGCATACATCAGAGGTGTTCCGCCTGTCGATGTCTTCGCTTCAATGTGTGCATGCTTCTCGAGGAGTAAGTGCGATATTTCGGTTGAGCCCGCGAAGCTCGAGAGCAGAAGAGGTGTCCAACTGGCATCTACGCCCACCGAGTAAGTATCCACCCTAAAATCCGTGCTGGCAAGAAGTCGCTTACCTGAGGAACTCGGCGATGGCCATTTTCGCGGACCCACACATTCGAGGCTAGCATCGTACTCCAACAGCAACTTCACGAGGACGGGGAGCTTCAGATCTACAGCCCGGTGAAGGGCCGTACACTCGTAAGATGTGGCATCTACTCTCGCACCTTTTCCGAGAAGAAGCGCAGCGATGGGTTCGTGTCCTGCAGTGACTGCATGAATCAAAGGCGTAATGCTCCTTGCGCAACGCATTTCCGGACTGGCGCCCTTTTGAAGAATGTCTTGTACTATTCCGTCTTCCTTGGCCTGGATAGCATGTATGAGAGGCGTTTTTCCGTCCGCGAAAAGCGAGTCTTTTCCGATTCCGAGGTCCGGTTCCATCAACAAGTTTGCGATTTCTCGTCGGCCTGCTTGAATAGCCCACTTCAGACTTTCTTTTGCAAGCCCGCGTTGCTTGTCGATATCCTGGATTCGATGCAACACTTCTGTAACGCCAGCTTCACTGTCCCGCTCAATCGAGCACTTGATTGCATTCCTTGGGTCGAAGTTTGGAGACGCTGGGTCATGTCCGGCTTCGGTCAACCATGACGCCCCGCTGCTACCACTCGGCATGATTTCGAGGCTTAGTTTGCGTTCGGTCAAGCTCGGCTTTCGGGGACTGTCTCCCAGGTACTGCTCGCGCAGTGCTTCGGCCAAGATGTGTTCTCCTCGTTGCTGACATATCTGGGCGAGAAGCGCTACGGCATCGAATATGAAAGCATCTCCTTTCGGCAAAGACTTTTCGGCTCCAGTAAACGCTCTCTTCGCATACCTCGCAGCCTTCTCCAGCCGTTCCTGCTCTTGGTATATTTTAGCATAGGAGAAGTACCACCTCCAAATGTCCGGAGTCCTCTCCTTATGCTCCTCCAACAACCGGGTGTAGATTGTCTTTGCCTCCTCAAGCTGCTTCTGCTTGTAGTAGATCTGGGCCAGCCTCTCAAAAACCTCAGCATTGTCATACACCATACCATGATTTCTCTGACCCTCCTCCAAGTACTTGATCATCATCTTCTGGGCAGTTTCGGCTCGATGGTAGTTCCCTTTGTCGAAGTCCTCGATCGCCTGCTTGTGGAACCGTTCGATAAGCCCCTTCAAGACATCTTCCGAGAAATGATCGTCAATGCTGGGGTCTGGGTCGTCCTCGTCATCCGAATGCTCATCGGATCCGATGCCCGAGTCTTTCGGTACTTCGGGAACTGGAGGAACAAGTTCAGAAGTACTGGGGATGCCCAGTGACGTTGTTTCATTTCCGAAGCTCGGAGCTGCACCAGGACTTCGCAACGGTGATTCGAATCCGTCCATCCACGTATGGATTGGTCGGTCCATAGCTTGGAGTCTGCCACGAATCGAGTCGGCATCGGGCTGATAGGCACTTGTTGCAGCCTCGCTGACAGCAGCGGCAGACTTGATTATCTGCTCCACGTCCGTTTTGATCTCTGATTCGCCTGGCAGATCGGCTTCGATGTCGGCTGCGCCGATGTCATCAACCTCTTCCATCACCATAGGCCGTGCCACCAGCGTAGCTTTCACGTCCTCGATCCCAAGCGCTAGTTCCCGGAGTTCGTGTTCAATCGAGGCATGGTTCTGCCACTGATTGACCAGCGTCAGAGTCGACAGAGACACATGCAGAGCTTGCGTATACGACTTGATATGACTCCGTAAGATGCAGATGATGTGTGACCTCATGTTCAACCTCAACTGTGTAACAGGCTTCCTCCCCAGCGTTGTCTGCTTTGCCGCGCACTCGTCCAACAGAGACTGTAACTTCCCCAACGTCTTCCCACAGCGTCCGAGCAGCTTGCCGATATCCTTCCAGTGGTCTTGCTCGAGATCTTGCATCTGCCGCTGCTGCCATGTCTTCTGCGTCTCTACCACCAGCCGCAACGCAATTTGGAAATTTTTGATCTCGACCCGGAAGCCGGAAACCGTCATGTCGACATGGCTGGTTGCCTCGCAAAAGGCGGCTAGCTTGGAGATAATGGTGCCCGCCAGCTGTGCGATATTCGCAGCACTGGCGCAGATTGATAGGGGATCCATGGCGGTGGAGACATAGGACCGAAAAGGCTGCAACAAGGTCTAGGGAAGGTTTACGTGCTGCGCACGCCAACGCAAGAGGAGAAAGAAAGAAAGATAGGAAAGAAGCGGGGCGAAGACGCAAGACCAGCCCTAAAACCCAAGCTTACTACCTACAGCACAGATGCTAGTGGCAGTGCCTGCAGAGCATCGGAGTCAGCCCGGCGCCAACATTAAAGTGCGGCACTTGGCAGCACAAGACTTGGTGAGCAAAAGGATCCGGAGCGTCATGGCCGTCAGGCAGAAGGTTCGCCTAGCTGGGGGCCACGAAAAAGCCGCTGAACCACCCCAGCCGGCAGCGAATCCGGTTGCGAGCGCTGCTTTACCCGCGTCCCGATGCACGGCAAGAAACTGCGCCTCCGCCACGAACCATGATTCAGGCACGTGTCATAAAAAATGAGGCGATAGACGAGCGGCGTTATGGCTGGTGCTGCGGTCAGCTGCTTTTGGGACCGCGATCGCAGCCTCAAGGCTTGACACGAGCTGCTGCGGCCTGTGCTATGACGGTATCAATCACTCAGCAGACACGTAGGGACTGCCTTCGAGACATATTACGCGTGGAACATTTGCACGAGGAGTCAGGATTAGAACATTGGACTCGGAAAACACCGCTGAGATACTGAGGCTCGGCCACCAAAGCTCGACAAGCGCCCGGATCCGTCTAGTAAGATGTCACGATTTTGTGGGGAAACGGCGCAAGGCTGGGAAGTGATTCTTTAACGGGTAGAGACGGCGCTTGCCCCGGACCGCTGCATGTCTGTTCCCCGACTTCTGTCGATCATTCTCCGCATTCAGCCCCCGCGTTTGCTGCACGTGAGATGTATGCGGTGTACAGCCTCTCGGCAATGGCAGCCTGTTGTTAGCGTGATCCTTCCATGTACGACAAATCTGGGATTCTGTGTTGCGTCCTTTGTGGCGTGTGTACAGTTGTCATCGCCGAGAAGAAATTCCGCTGCCTCGTTCAGGCTGACGGTTATGTCCACGGACGGAGGCTGCGAATTCAGTAACTACTATGGGCAATGTCGGTAGCGAACGTTTTGCAAGGCAACATCCGGATCAATTCCCTTTTTGTTGAACACCTGCAGGACACCGATGGATCACCTCGGGGGCGCTGTCGTGGTGCAACATGCAGGATTCCCTCAGCTGGGCCTGGGCGCCAGCCGCAAGGCAGATTTCACCAAAGCGACAAAGATCTGCCATTGCGCATCTTCCCGCCCATCCACATTGCTGCATCTTTTCCCGTTGCCGCCGTCATCTCACCTGGGGTTATCCTCATAACGAAACACTGCTATCCTACCATCCTTTCAGCCGCTGAAGAGAATAGTTCACAAACCTGTCACTTAGCACTCAATCTCATTCTCCAAGTAGAGCCAACAAAGAGGCAGAATCGGACCCTGCGTCCGTAGTTCTGCATAGCGCTACGGAATGCCCGACCCACTGGAGCTGAGGGAGCGAATCACGGTCAGCAGCTCACCCCCCAGAGCAGCCTTACTCTGCAGCACAAAACGCTTCACGTTGGGCGTTTCTCTCCTTGCGCCGGGAGCTAATGTTGTGGGATAGTCCTCCAAGCGGAGCTCCAATGATGTTGAAAGTACGCTTCGCGGCGAGGATCACGTTCAAGTATAGTATGTATTGTTGCCTTACCCGTTCCTCTTTCCGAAGTTCGATCGACGCGCCCTGCTGCCGGGGATCATGTTGGAGAGGCTTGCTGTCAGAAATACGGGGCGGGGTCACTTAGAGTTGCAACAACTGCAGCAAACCACAAAAGAGAGTTGAAGCGCTTGGTTGGACGTGAGAGCACGCTGCAATGTGCTTACAAACGCGTCCGATCTATATCTTCAACTTTGCAGTCGTGTTGCAGCTATAAGCGAAAAGAGGTAGCCCCGCAGCAAGCTCAACATCATCACGGGATGATCAGTTGTCGCGTGATCCGCCCTTGCCTACTACTGTTCCACCGTTCACCCTCATCGAGAGACAGCTTTAGTGAGAAAGCTTAAGCAAAGGGCACCTTGCTGACCACAAGTCCAGCATCGAGAATCCCCTCGATAACCTCACTCTCGAAGAGCTTGAAGAACAGGTCGCTGCCTTCCGACTCAAATACGGCCTAGTCCATATCATCGATGAGGCGCTGCTGCAGAAGGGTGCGCGTGTTGCGCAGAGTGGGAGGACCTTCGAAGCTATCGAAGAGCTTACGCAGGAAGAGCTTCAAGCCTTGCGGGATGAACATACGCGGCTCTTCAGGCAACCACCAGCCTTCTGGATTACGATTTGCTGCACATGCATTGCTGCAGTACTACAGTACGCTACACTGAAGTTTGGACGTTAGATTTCCATACTAACGTGAAAATCACTCAGAGGATGGGACCAGACGGGATCAAACGGCGCCAACCTCGAGTGGCCAGACGCATTCGACCTCAAGGTTGACGGTGAAGAGGCCGTCGAAGGCCATGTTTGGATTCTGGGAGTGGTGAACGCTGCTCCGTACTTCGCGGCTTCCATGCTGTAAGCGCACTACATGCCCGTTGTCTCTTGCGTGTGCTCACATTTCCGCAAGGGGCTGCTGGATATCCGATCCGTTGAACAACTACACTGGGCGGCGAGGCACCATCTTCTTCTCTGCCATCTTCTGCTTCGCCTCCGTTATAGGTGCGGCATTCACTCAAAACTGGATCCAATTGTTCTTCTGCCGTTGCCTTCTCGGCATCGGGATGGGTAGCAAAGCGGCGACGGTCCCCGTCTACGCGGCCGAGAACTCACCCGCGTTCTTCCGTGGAAGTTTCGTGATGAGCTGGCAGCTCTGGGTGGCTTTTGGTATCTTTCTGTACGCTCTCCCGCTTTTCTCCCTGCCCTATCTGGTGCCTTTCCATCTCCGGACATGGGGCAATGATAAAATTTAAGAGCAATTACTTACACAAACTGCGCTCTCACAGAGGCTTCTCGGCCAATCTCGCCGTCTACCAGGTCCCCGACATCGGCTGGCGCCTGCAGTTCGGCAGCGCCTTCATCCCCGCCGTCCCGCTCCTCATCCTCATCTGGTGGGCGCCCGAATCGCCCCGGTGGTACATCAAGCAGAATTGCTATCCGCAAGCGTACCACTCGCTTCTTCGCTTACGCAACGTCCCATTGCAGGCTGCACGCGACCTATACTACATGCACGTACAGATCGAGCTGGAGAACAAAAAGTTGGCAGCGGAGCAAGCTTTGCGAAGCGGCAGGAGGGCGGCGGATGAGGAGACGGTGAGCAGAACGCCAGTTGCTAGAGATCTGTACAAGGCGAAGATGTACGTGCGGAGGTTCGTGCAGCTATTCACGATCGCGAGAGTAAGGAGGGCGACTTTGGCGTGTACGACGGTCATGCTGGCGCAGCAGATGTGCGGGATCAACGTGAGTCTTACTTTGCTCTACTGTCTTGGTGGTTGGGCTAATGCTCGGAAGATTGTGATCTTTTATAGTGCGACTTTGTTCGTAGAGGCTAAAGCGGATAAGCAGACCGCATTGCTGGTCTCTTGGGGCTTCGGCCTGGCTAACTTTGTGTAAGTATTTTTCTGCCGCCTTATTCACCCAGCTGGCGTAGTAACTTCTGTTTAGCTTCGCGCTTCCAGCAGTGCACCGGATCGATACTCTTGGCCGCCGCACGCTGCTACTCGTCACGTTTCCAGGCATGGCGCTCACGCTCCTGGCGGCGGGCTTCTCTTTCTATATTCCTGAGTCCAGCCCCGCCCGCCTAGACCTCATCACTTTTTGGATATTTTGCTTTGCTGTCTTTTACAGCCCTGGCGAGGGGCCGGTGCCATTTACCTATTCCTCTGAGGCCTTTCCCCTGTCTCATCGTGAGGTTGGCATGAGTTGGGCCGTCGCGACGAACCTCTTCTGGGCTGGAATCCTTAACACGGTCTTCCCCAAGCTCACCGATGCGCTGAGTAACACAGGCGCACTGGGTCTCTTCGCGGGACTGAACGTTGTGGCGTTTGTGATGATCTTCCTGTGGGTACCGGAAACGAAGCAGCGGACACTAGAGGAGTTGGACTCAATATGTAAGTCTACTTGTGCAGGAGACGCGGATCAGAAGCTAACAGCCTGCAGTCAATGTTTCAACGCGACATCATATGCGTTACCAGATCACGGTCACGCTGCCTTGGCTTTGGAAGCGCTACGTACTTCGCCAGGACGTCGAGAGGGAGTCGTTTTATGTTTTCAGACGATGACAAGGGTCCATGACTAGTTTAATGGCGCGTCACTGGTGTCAGTGGCTGCATTAGCCGCTAAATAGTGCGTGAATGGTGTTGTCGTGGCCGTGCATGGGGACGAGCGTTTCGTCACGCTTATTTGAAAAACAATCGCTTTTTTGTTTTCTTCTGCTTACTTTAGGTTAGCACACCAGATACCAGGCGTTAGGAGGCTTTGTCTGCAGAATTCAATTGTCAAATAATTGGTCCTTGTTCTCTGGTTTTATACGTGACTATTTCTTGCTTCGAGCTGCAGTTTCTCTGCTGAGCAGTCGTGAGTTCCCTTGCGTCTATAGCCCCCACCGTGCCACCGGATCCCGGATGTGCCAGAGAGACAGACAGACGGGCTAAACCGCGGGCTGCCTAGTTTGTAGATAGTGGCTGTGGTAAGTGAAGTGAAGCTTGAACGACGATCAGCGCACGGGAGCGCCCGGCGAGTGTGCGCAGGATGCGATTCGTCCGAGTAGCGAGACTTGCACGATTGCGGAACGGCGCGGAGTGCTTAGGCATGATCAGGTTGTGCTGGTGTCGCGGCGGCGCGAGTGGGTGCTTGGCGCCCATGACGTAGCCGCCGGCTGTCCCTATGTCATCGTCCTGCAGTTCGTGCGTCGTTCCTCTCGCAGCCAGTCCAGTGCTCTCCCCCCTTAACTTGGCCCAGCCCTGCAAAACACATTTACATATAATCCTGCCGCATCCTCGCGCCGATCTCCGCCGACCAAGTCAATCAATTTCCTCTCTCCTTCCCTACCCCGTCCGTGCGGAGGAGTCCACACAAAGCGATCTCCCAAGACACACCAGCCGCCCGCGATCCTCCTAACTAACCCGCTCGCCGCCGCCGCTCACACCACGAGACACCGACCACCCAGCACCACGCCTCAAACCCGCCCACCATGCACCGCACCTACTCGATGCGCCAGTCGCGCGCCCCAACGGCGTCGCAGCTGCAGAACCCCCCGCCCCCGCCCTCGTCCACCAAGGCTGGCCGCTTCTTCGGCAAGAGCAACTTGGGTAGGTAGTCGACCTCTTATTTCCGCACACCCCGTTCCCCACAAGGCGCTTTCGCATTGTCCCACTCCGGATCGCCGCCGCGGCGTAGACTTCGATCGGCCTCCTCCACCTTTTTTGCCCCCACAGCCTCGAGGGCGGCCGAAGCGCCAATTCTGTTCTCTCTTTGCGCGCACGCGCGCGCGCGTCGCGGCGGCGCTCTGGGATGCGACCCAGTGCGAAGGCTTCCCGCATACTTTGTCGTTACCTCTACTGCTTTTTTGTTGTGCTTTGCTGCTAGACGCTTGTTTTCGCGATTCCTAGGACGCAAAGTTGATCATGTGTTGCGACATCCAGGCCACTCGTTCCGCAGGCAGGCGGCCGGCGCCTGGGGCCCGGACCTGGCGAAGAAGCTGTCGCAGCTGGTGAAGATGGAGAAGAATGTTATGCGCAGCATGGAGCTCGTCGGGAGGGAGCGTATGGAGGTGGCGGTATGTTCCTCCCCATTGCCTGTGCCGGATAATTGCGGGAGGGGCTGACGGATTTGCGTGATAGCAACAATTGTCCATCTGGGGCGAGGCCTGCGACGACGATGTTTCCGACGTCACGGATAAATTGGGTGTGCTCATCTACGAGATTGGAGAACTGGAGGACCAGTTTGTCGACCGCTACGATCAATACCGCGTCACGATGAAGAGCATTCGCAACATCGAGGCCTCCGTTCAGCCGAGTCGCGACAGTAAGCCGACCTCGTACAATGGATATCTTGGATATAGAGTCTGACTGAGTGGTGAATAGGGAAGCAGAAGATCACGGATCAGATTGCGCAGCTCAAGTACAAGGAGCCCAATTCGCCTAAGATCGTTGTCCTCGAGCAGGAGCTTGTCCGTGCCGAGGCCGAGTCTCTTGTCGCCGAAGCTCAGCTATCCAACATTACGCGCGAAAAGCTTAAGGCCGCTTTCACATATCAGTTCGACGCTCTGCGTGAGCATTGCGAGAAGCTTGCTATCATCGCGGGCTACGGAAAGCATCTGTTGGAGCTGGTTGATGACACGCCCGTCACTCCCGGCGAGACCCGGCCCGCATACGATGGATATGAAGCCAGCAAGGCGTACGTTTTCTGGCTCTAACAAATTTGCCAAATAGAGCTAACAAATGTCACAGCATTATCCAGGACTGCGAAGATGCGCTGACAAACTGGGTCGAGCAAAACGCCTCGGTCAAGTCCAACCTGTCCACCCGCGCACGAACACTATCCCAGCGCCGCCATCAGCGTCGCCAGAACGGTGAGGGCGTCGACCTTTCCCACCAGGACCAGCCTATGGAGGGCCGCGAATCCGGTCTCTGGATACCCGCATCAGAGCATGCGGCACGCGAGGGCTACGAAGACGATGAGGATGAGGAGGATGACGCGCCCAGCACCATCGCGGCGAGCGAGACTCGCGGTCGTGAGGCTGTGGCCGCCTAAGATAGCGATGCGCCGTTTTAATCTTTTTCACTTCTCGCCATGTTCTCCTACCTTCGATTCAAGGGTTGGAAGGGTCGAAGTATGGCGGACCGGTAGACGTTATACCCAAGGCATGAGGAATGGTTCTTTTGTAATATGACGGGTGGAGTAATCAGGGGCATCGGGTGGTTCAAGAGGATAATGCATTTGTGAGTCCTGTAGGTCTAGTCTTTTGAATGATGGAAACGAATTGACTGCCATGATATATTACATGACTGCAACCGATTTCTCCGCACTGCGTTCGAAAATTCCACTTTTGTTGGATCTAGATATGCGAATGTCAAGGTTGCAGTGACAAAAGATCATGATGACTCTGATGTTTATCTGACGAGACCGATAAAGGCAGCTGGAAAAAGTTTTGCAAGGGTGGCTGCCTAGCTGACATGCATATCCGGCCTGCATCATATCGACCCTGTTCCCCGTCAACCCACGCCGCACGCCCCTGCCCCACAGATCTGTGGCAGCGTCGCGACAGGCCCTGGGCCAGAGCGTTCGCAGACATGACTCGGCCAAGAGGCTCGTAACGTTAGTGTTTGATGGTGCCGTGTTGCTCGTTCGATGAAGCTTCGAGAAAGGTAGGCGCTGCGTGCATCCCATGATCATCTGATAATTGATTGATAAGATGAGACGTCTGAATGCAACCCTCCCACAGTACCTAGTTAACTCGGAAGCCTAAGGGTAGACTTGCTGCCTCCGGGAAGGCTTCGCGAGCAGCTGAAGGATCTCAGTAATTTTGACACCGCAGGGTGCGGGCGCGCTCTACCCTACGCAGATTCGAGTCACCGCGACGGGCTGGGCTGGCCCCACACACCGCATCCCGAACACGGGACGTAGCCGACGACGCGGAAACGAAGGCCCAGTCCTTTGCTCGGTGGTATTGATAAGCAGGCGGCAAGGCGATCTCCACATGCCGCTTTCTTTTGGATGCTACAACTTTACGACGGAAACCCTCTTTGTCGTGCTTTTCTCTTTCTATTGGACCTCTCGAGCTCACACCCCGCGCTTTCCTTGGACCTGAAAAACCTTATCACCTTCACAACCCCCGCAGCTGGGGAGACGATGTCTGCGACGTAAAGACAAGAACAAGCTCTGACCTCACGCCCTTAGCTGCCGTTGCCCGCCGCTCGGCGCATATCGGCGACAATCTCCATTTATGATGACGACGGCAGCAGCAGCAGCAAAAAACCAATTTTCTGCGCAACCCGCAATGGCGCTGCTCTTCACGACGGCAGCAGATGCGGCTCACGTACGACGCTCCAGGACGCGACTCGCCATCACCGCCGTCGCGCTCGGCCTAGTTTCCCTCCATGCCAGCGCCAGCTTGTTCCGCACCCTGCGCCGCAACAAGCAGCGCGCCAAGGGCGCTTCTGTCAGCGGCGACGGTGATGTCGCGGCTGCGCAGCACTACGCTGACCGCGATGGCGTCGCTACCGACGAGACTTTGCGCAGCTACAGCACTCGCTGGCAGACTGCGCTGACGGCTTTTTGCGCTGGTGCGGGCGCTTGTGTGTCCCTAGCGCAAGCCGTGCTAGTAACTCTGGGCGCTGGAGATGTCGTGATAGCGTGGTTGACGTGCGCCATTTGGGTGAGTACAATAATTCTTTTTTCTAAATACCTTGCTGTCGCGTACAAGTCTTCTCTCTTCTTCAGTACTCCCGTTCCTGGGGTACCTTATCTAATCATCAAGGAAGCACGTGGGAAGAGAAGGTACATGGGAATGCACTCCAGGAATCTCTTGCTAGGATGTGATGGCTTGCGATTGGCAGGTGGACCTTGAGTTATGCCGTAACATTGCCCTTTGGAATGCCAAATGCAGGGCTGCGCTCGGATGCAAGCAAGATACTCCTCAGCCCCCAGTTGAACGCTGTTGGGTCACTTTGAGCCTTTTCTCAGTTTGAATGCACCACGAGCATCGCGGTGCTGACGATCATCATAGCTTCCTCTCATTGTCCAAAGCATCGATATTTCGATAGAAAAGGAGCCGGTCCGCAAATACAACATCGCCTTGTCCAACTCCCTGACCTACCTGATCGGTTTCGCCGTGTTCTGCTACGTGGATGACCTCCGCGACACTTCGAGCTCCGTCAAACTCGGCCTGGCCATCACTCGCGTCTGCGTCTCACTCGCAGGCTTCCTCGTCTGTACTCTCTACCCGCGCAGACCGGACGTCACCTACAACGGCCGCCTCGTCGACGGTCAGCGCACCACCTCCGCCTTCAGCCGATACACCTACGCCTGGCTATCCCCTCTGCTCGCCTTCGCTTCCAAGAAGGGCGTCCTGCACCACGATGACCTGCCCACCCTCGACGCCACCTCGCGCTCGCGCGACCTGCACGACGACTTCGTGGCGCGCATCTCGTCTTCGTCGTCATCCTCCTCGCCTACCGTCCCGCTCTGGCGCAAGGTCATCCGCGCACACGCGCCCGGCCTGGCCATGCAGTACGGGCTGACGACGCTCGACTCGGTGCTGATCGTCGCGCCGCAGGCGGCCATGTTCCGGCTGCTGAAGCTGCTGGAGCAGCGGGCCAACGGGGCCGACGTGACGGTCGAGGCTAGCCTGTGGGTGCTCGGCCTGGGCGCGGGCATCCTCGTGCAGAACTTCTTCGAGAACTGGCGCTGGTGGGTCAGCTACGGCTATCTCAACGTGCCGATCCGCGTGCAGCTGAGCGCGCTGATCTTCGCCAAGAGCATGCGGAGGAAGGACGTGAAGGGAGTGCAGAAGGAGGATGAGGGTGATGCTGCGGCGGAAGAGGAGGATGCGGAGAAGGATGGTGAGAATGCGATGAAGTTGACCCAGCAGGGGACGATTAATTTGGTCGGCGTCGATACGAAGCGTATAGCCGACTTTACGACGTATCAGAACGGGTTTTGGGGCGCGTTCATCAAGGTTATAGTGTCGTTTACGTTCATCTATAAGCTCGTGGGGTAAGTAGCAGGGTCCTTGTGGAGAGTGGTTGCGTTGATGCTGATGGCTCGCAGATGGCAGGCGCTCGTTGCGGGCATCATTGCGCAGCTTGCAACGGTTCCCCTGAACATGTACTTCACGAAGAAGTATGCGTCTGCTCAAGTAAGTAAAGCTCGTGAGTGCGAATTTCCGATAGCTTTGCTAATGGTTGAAATTTAGAATGATCTCATGGCCGCTCGCGATCGTAAACTCGTAGTCCTCAACGAAGCTCTGATGGGCATCCGGCAGATCAAGTTCTCCGCGCTCGAGAAGCAATGGCAAAAGAAGATTGCGGACTACCGTGAGGTGGAGCTCGGGGCGATCTGGCGCGTCTTTATTGCCGATACTTTCCTGCTTTTCTGCTGGATCTTTGGTCCCTACATGCTTTCGGCCGTCACTCTTGCCGTCCACGCCCTTATCAACGACCACTTATATCCCTCTGTGGCGTTTACCACTATCGGTATCCTAACGCAAATTGAGGGAACGATGGCGTTCATCCCGGAACTGATCGCAGCTGGAGTTGACGCCTGGGTCAGTATCAAGCGTATCGACGAGTACCTGAATGCACCAGAGAAACCGCAGAACACATGGCCTGGCGACCATGTCTCTTTCAAAAACGCTAACGTTGCTTGGCCGTCGGACTCGGAAAAGAACGAAGAATCTTTCGTGCTGCGCAACCTGAACTTCACCTTCCCGGGTCGGCAGCTCAGCGTTATCTCTGGCCGTACTGGTTCTGGCAAGACTCTCCTCCTCAAGGCTATCTTGGGCGAGGTGGACGTTATTTCCGGTACCATTGAAGTGCCCCGGGCACCGCCTGCGGATCAGCGCTTCGACCATAAAGCCAACAGGAAGAACTGGATCATCGACTCCGCCATTGCGTTTGTCAGCCAGCAGCCCTGGATCGAGAACTGCAGCTTCCGAGACAATGTGCTTTTCGGTCTGCCGTTCGATGCTGTTCGGTACCGCAAAGTCCTCTCCGCCTGCGCTTTAGACAAGGACCTGACCATGCTCACCGATGGCGACTCCACGGAAATCGGCGCCCAAGGCATCAACCTGAGCGGCGGCCAACGCTGGCGCATCACGCTCGCCCGAGCGCTGTACTCGCGCGCCGGCATTCTAGTCATGGACGACATCTTCAGCGCTGTCGACGCCCACGTCGGCCGCCACATTTTCGAAAACGCGTTGACGGGCGAGCTGGCTGTCGGCCGCACCAGGATCATTGTCACCCACCACGTCTCGCTTACCTTGCCGAAGACTAAATTCGAGGTTTTCCTCAGCGGAGGCCGGGTTGAGCGCGCGGGCACCGTTGACTCCCTTCGCCGCACCGGCGAGCTGCAGGACATTCTCGAGGAAGAGCAAAATGAAGAAGCCATTGTAGATGGCGAGGCGCACCTCGATTTTCCTCACGGAAATGGCCACGCAGCCCGACGTCGCAGCTCGGCGTTCCACAGGCGGCCGAGCGCCGCGTCCATGGGTGAAAGTGGCGGGGATGCGCTGGTTAGGTACCTCTCTCGGACGAGCGAGCGGTCGGACTTTATCGATGATGGCGGACATGTGGAATACGACGCCAAGGAACCGGCCAAGAAATTTGTCGAAGAGGAGACGAAGATGAAGGGGAAGGTGCTTTGGTCGGTCTATAAGCAGTACGTCAAGGCTGGCGGTGGCTACTGGTTCTGGGCCGGCATCGTGATGTCGTTCTGCGCTATTCAGGCATTGATCTTGGGACGAGTGAGTCTGAACTTTCACCATGGTTCTGTTACACAGTTTTGATGCTAACTTTGTGATCCGCAGTCATGGTGGCTTACCATCTGGACGAGCCAGTACAAGACTCAGTCAGAGCCTGCAAAGACTTTTGTCGCCTCTGTCTTGCAGCACCCGATGATCCATAATGTCCGCACGCTTTACCACGCCCAGGCACTCACCAGGGACACGAAGTTCTACGTCGGCATTTATGTGCTGATTTCATGTACCATTTCCCTGTGTGGTACAGCGCGCTACTTCTGGGTGTACTGCGGTTCGATCCGCGCCAGTCGCAAGTTGTTTGACGACTTGACATATGCTGTACTGCGAGCGCCGCTAAGGTGGCTTGATACAGTGCCGACTGGCCGCGTGCTGAACAGATTCACGGCGGACTTCAGCACCCTGGATCTTGAGCAGGCAAACGCGTTCTCCTTCATGCTATTCAACCTGCTCATGGTTATAGGTATCGTGATTGCTGGGTAAGTGAGATTCTCCTAATCTTTGAGACAAAGCACTGATGAATCCTAGTATGATGGTCACTCCAGTCATGATCCTGTTCGCGGTTATCTTGCTAGCCCTTTGTGTCCGCTATGCGCTCTACTACCTCGTCGGAGCCCGCGAGACCAAGCGCTTAGAAAGTCTGGCCAAGAGTCCTGTATTCGAACTCTTCGGCGCCGCTCTCTCTGGCCTTGGTACTATCCGTGCCTTTGGCAAGACAGAAGACTACATCAACGCTATGTTCGCCAAGATCGACAAGCACGGGCAGACGATGATGTACATGTGGGCGTTCAATCGGTGGCTGACCTTCCGGCTGGGCGTGGTCGGGGCCGCCTTTGCCATGGCCATGGCGGCGCTCATCGTCTCTCTCAACATCGACGCGGCGCTGGCGGGCTTCGCCATCGGCTTCACGCTCGAGTACTCGATCGCGGTCGTGTGGATGCTGCGCCAGTACGCCATCGTCGAGCTGTCCATGAACGCCGTCGAGCGCATCCTCGAGTACTCGGAGATCGCGATCGAAGACCAAGAAGGCGCCGACGCGCCCGCCCACTGGCCGGCCGAGGGGCGGCTCGAAGTCGACGACCTGGTCGTCTCGTATGCGTCGGACCTGGAGCCCGTGCTGAAGGGCGTGTCGTTCGCCGTCGCGCCCAACGAGCGCGTCGGCGTCGTCGGCCGCACCGGTGCCGGCAAGAGCAGCCTGACGCTCGCCCTGTTCCGCTTCCTCGAGGCCCGCCGCGGCAGCATCGTCATCGACGGCGTCGATATCGCCGACGTCAAGCTCGAGGACCTCCGGTCCCGCCTCGCCATCATCCCCCAAGACCCCGTTCTCTTCTCCGGCACCGTCCGCTCCAACATCGACCCCTTCGGCCAGCACGACGACGCCGAGCTGCGCGAGGCGCTGGAGCGCGTGCACCTCGTCTCGGCGGCCGAGGAGGTGTCAGCGGAAGATAACGAGGGCGAGGATGGTGCCAGCGTCAACAAGAACCCTTTCTCGTCGCTCTCGACGACCATCTCGGAGGGTGGCTCGAACCTGTCCCAGGGCCAACGCCAGCTGCTCTGCCTTGCGCGCGCCATCATCGCGCGCCCGAAGGTCATGATCCTCGACGAGGCGACGTCGGCGGTCGACAAGGCTACCGACGCGCTCATTCAGAGGAGCGTGCGCGAGGAGTTCAGCGATAGCACGCTCGTCGTCATCGCGCATCGTCTTAGCACTATCGCGGATTTCGATAGGATCTTGGTGCTTGGCGAGGGCAGAGTTGTCGAGTTTGGAAGCCCGAGGGAGTTGTTGGAGAAGGAGGATGGCGCGTTCCATGGAATGGTGGAGGATAGCGGTGAGAAGGACGTGCTGAGGGAGATGATTTTGGGGGAGGGGAGGGAACAGTGAAGGTGGTGATATGAAGTGGCTGTAGAAAAGTTATCAGGTCGGGCAGAGAAATTGGGCTGTAAAGTACTTTTGTTTCTTGCTTGTCTTTTATCTCGGTGTTCTCGTTAGATGGGAAAAGAATTCCAGGGCATTAATTGATAGGCGGGAGCTTTGTCAATGGTGTTGCGACCC
>RHKH01000016.1:165782-215254 GCA_009829795.1 Lasiodiplodia gonubiensis | reverse complement strand
GTCTTGGACACCTTGCTGCGAGTTCGGAAAAAAAAAAAAAAAGGGTAAGAAAGGCAAAAAGGAAAGCTCATCATCTACGCCATTTTGGTCAAGCCTTGTCAATAGCTTCCGTTTCTCAAAGGACCCGGAGGCGATATTGGCCGAAGGCGACCCGACGTCCACCTATGTCTTTTCAACTAGGGGTGTCATCGCTGAAAACCTTCTGCCCAGTTCGAAGCCGACCAGATTAGGAAATCACTCCCAATTAGGCAACGCCTGGTGACCATAAGTGACCTCCGCAACACACTTAGGTGCAGAACGATCCGACCACTTAGGATTTTGATGGAAGGAAATTTGCACTTATCATATTTAAAGTTCCTCTCATGCCTAAAGACCCACTTTTTTCCTTCTCCATCTTTCGCTACCTATGGAGCCAACGAGAATACAACGGGGAGAATCGTAAATTGCTGATTCACTGTTGCTTTCAATCTAGTGTAGGCGAAAGTCGCACACGCTATCTATGGGGAGCACAATTGAACATGATGCCGCAATGGAGAGTGGATATGGAGCTGGAATCATGATGCTCCTTTCCATTCGACTATGCGTAGAATTACAAAAACCTAACCCAGATGCGCGCCGTACGCATGCAGCCAGCGGCCATATTTTACACCTTTCCCTGAGCTCTCGTCTTGCGCGCTCGTCCGACTGCTTATATCGCCCTGCACAGCACCATGCCTCCCAGCTTCTTCTCCACGCACTCCCTCGCTTCAAAGATTCCTCTGTCCGTAGAGACGAAGAGACACTCTCCAGGCCTCGTCAGGCCCTTGACCTGGCCGGCCTCGTATCCTCTCACGATAGTGCCCAGATCATGCGAGTTGAGCCATATCCGCTTGGTGGGTTTGCTGATGAGCGTCATGCGGCTGAGCACAGGCTCATTGTTCCAGTACTTCAGGCCCAACCATAACCTCTGCAACGCCCTGTTCTGTGGGACTTTATCCTCCGCCAACTTCTTCGCTGCTTTCAACCTAACGCCCGGTGAAGGGTAGGCCTTCCACGGCTCCTCGGCCAGCACCTCGTCGGTGATTTCGCTAGAGGGCGGCTCCCGAAGAGCGAACGACGGGGGTGGTACGGGACCGCCCGGCTGGACGGTGGAGATGAAGCCTTGCTTCTGTAGACCGAGGGCCAGCGTGAGGTGCAGCTTGGTGAGCGGGATGGAGGTCAGGCCCAGGCGGCCCTTAGATGCATTTTGCAGATGCGAGCAGACGTGGGCGAGTCCGACGAGCGACATGATCGGCGAATTGCGGCGCGCGGCGCGACAGAGGGGGAACCGGACGCGGTGGTGGTGGTTTCGGTCGCGAATTGAACAGGGCCCCGCAGCGGGCAGCGGTGAATGGCGGCTGCGGTGGCAAGGGCGGCAGCGCAGAGCTTGGACGCGCGGTGTCGGTGAGCGGGCGGGCGGCTCGAATTGGCGATGGAACGATGAGGTCTGGATAGCGTTGATGGGCCAAAATTTCGGAGGAGCTCGCGACGGAGCGTCACCGCCTGCGGATCGGCGGCTGCTTGGCGGCGCGTGCGGCTGATTGGCCGAGTAGGCGCCTCGACCCGCGAGACCCTTCCAGCTCCAAGAATAGTGTCGCACAGAGTGCCCGCCCGCTTTCCACGAGCTGACTCTCTGGCACCTGAAGTTTGTCCAGGCCTCCCCTTCCTTCTCTGTATATCTTCGCCCTCCGCTTGCTTTCTTTTCCTCCTTGTTTCAGCGCCGGCCGCTTCGTCTTGCAGTGATTACCCCGCGCCCAACATGCCACAGCAACCTGGCGAGCAGTCTCTCTGCACGCTGTGAGTTTCGTAGCTCTGTCTGAGCTCAGCAGCCTGATCTGACCCGCCGTAGCTTCGCAGACATCCACTACTACTTCAGCCACCCGAACGCGAAACCCGTCCACCACCGCTTCGATAAGAGCTCTTACGTCTACCTCTACTACAACCCAACCGAGCGCCGCGGCCGCGTTGAGGTCGCCAATTATGCCGGCACTCCCGACCAGGACGCCTTCATGGGCTGTGAGTGCCCAGATGTCAGCCCAGCCTAAATCCTGGCTAATTCGTGCTGCCGTCAGATCTCGACACCGTCCAGGTCAATCGCACCCATAAGCAGCCTAATCTCTTCACCATCACCGTCGATCCCTCCAATGCGGGGAGCACGCCCAGCTCACCTCAGCAAGACTACTCGCAGTGGCACCTTCCCGCCCCCGATCAGCGCAACGAAGGCAAATACATGTTTAAGCTGCACACCGTCGACCTATATTTGTGGACCGAGAGCGACGCGAACACACTCACGAACCTGCTGCAACACGTCTTACAACCCCACCAGCTGAGGATACTGGACGCTCCCTCCCACAAGAGTCGGCACTCCGAGCACTCCGAAACCATGAGTCCAGTCGTCAAGAAGCTCGAGCAGATGGCCGTCTCCAACCCCCACCAGTACCGCAGCACCAGCGTGAGCACCACTCAGTCTTTCCCTGGGCCTCCAACAATGCCGGCATCGTCGTTGGGAGAATCTCCGCAGGAGCCTGCATCATACGCTCCGATGGCATACAATCCGGCCGCTCCCGCCGCGCCTGAGCCTATTTCTCACCGCGAGAAGACTCCGCCGCCTCCGGACGCGGAGATGGGAACGGGCCTGGCCGCTGCTGCTACGCACGAGGACGGTGTGGCTGCCTACGGCATGCAGCAGCACGGTTCCTACCAGCAACACCAGCCCTACATGCCCGGACCCCCGTCCGCAACCCACGGCTCCTTCCCGCCGCCTCCCGCCCTGGGCCCGACGCCCACGCAGATCCAGCGCGCCTCCACCACCACAGGCTCGTTCCCGCCTCCGCCGCCGCAGAACGGTACCCCGCCGTACTCGCAATCCTTCGCCCCGCCGCCCAGCGCCGCGCCCTACGGCCAAACGCCCACCCCGACCCACCCGGGCATGCAGCGCCAGAGCACCCTTCCCGCCGGCTACCCCGGCTACAACCCGCAGCCACAGCAGCAGCCGCAGTACGCGAACTACCCGCAGTCGCCCGGCTACGCCCCCGTGCAGTCTCCCGGCATCTCCACACCGCTCCAGTCGCCCGGGTATGCTGCGGCCGCTCCCTCGCCCGGCATGCCGCCGCCCGGCGGCTACTCGCAGTACTCGTACGGCCAGCCGACGTCGCAGCCGCAGGGCCAGGCCGACACATACGCCGTGCACGGCCAGATGTACCGCCCCACGGAACAGGAGGCTAGCGTACGCGGCCATGATAGACCTGTGCAGCCGGGGCCCGGGGCCGCGCCACCGGGGAAGTTTGAGCAGCGGGTGGATCGGGTGGAGAAGGGGGTGAGTAAGTTTTTGAAGAGGTTGGATAAGAAGTTGTGATGTGGTGGTATAGAGTTTGGGCTTCTTGTTTCTTATTACTTGCTTTCGAGTTCGGTTTTGTGCGTTGCGTTCAGCTGCCGAATAATACCCCCGATTGCCTGTTATTTTTGTGTCCCTTTTTCTCTTCGCGCGTTTTTGGTGTAGGATGCTGGGTAGGCGTATCAGATAGTGTAAAATCGTCAAAGGTTTCTGTACTCGTCTAATACTGGGGAATGATTGGCTCGTTTGTTGGAGTGTCTAGCAAAGACAATTGGTCGGACCGGAAGGTGCTCTTTTGCCGCCGTCATTTGCAGGGTGCACGTAAGCATTGCCAAGATCCCGTTGCCTTCCATATTTAAGCCTTGTTTCATCTACCTCTACAAACACCCCTCAGCTTTCACTTGCCTTTGACTTTGCCGTACCCCATGGTCAGGTCTTGTGAGTCACAAATATACCGGCTGAGGTATCGTTAAAATAACGGTCATTATTACAGTGTTCAACGCCGTAGTCTATTACCAGTCCCAATGCCCTGAACAGGGCCGAGCTTTCCCGAACTCGAGTCGTCGAGCATCGAACCGAGATGACCGTATATTGTATATTTGGTGAAGATGGTATCTGAAGCGGAAATAACCTTTCGCTTGAGGGGCATACCCAGAAAATTTTCCAAGAGTAAAGTCAAAGACCTTGTCAAGACACAGCTGCCCCTTGAGAATGCTATCCGGGTGACGGTTCGCTCCCTTGCATGCAATCCAATGCACAAGCTTGAGAAAGTGGCCACGTTGAACTTTACGAGTCATCCCGCTCTCCTGTCTGGCAAACGGGACCATTTTCTGGACTTTGAGTTGGACGACGAGGAGGGCCGACTCGAGTTCGATACCCATTTTGAGGGTTTCACTCCACTTCACTCTGCACAGGACGAGGATTGTGAATTTGAGTATGTCTGATTTGTGCTGATTAATGCGTTACTTCGCTCACCGATGACAGTATTGTCGCTATCAGCGGACTGAACGGACATGCATTCGGCTCTTTCAAGCAGAAAGGACATGTCCACATGTGGCTCCGAGATGATCTCCCGAACGATTTTCCAAGAGCAAGGATCTTCATATGGCTACGAGACTGGGGGTGCATCGATTCAAAACGTCTATGACGTCGCGAGACATTTCGATCTCGTCTGAACGCCATCAGAAGACATTCGCCAGTAAGTCGCTAGCCATTCTGATAGCCCGCCCGACCTGACATCACCATAGGCACATCCTCCGAGGGCTTTGGTGATTGTGGCACATAGATTGGGGGAATTGGTGTGAAAGCGGTCAGTAATCTGCTTGGAATTTTGGTTTCCATATGCTGAACAATTGTAGGCGTACGATTTTATAATGCTATTTAAGAAAGATACGTTGAACTTCTTGCCCCTCGAACCACGTTTGCAACGTGATCAACCCAAGACCAACGCGTCGGAATGTTGACGCCTCCGCTGCACTCTCAAGTAGCATGACATGGTGAAACCAGTCCTTCCGATGCCATTCCGTTTCTCTTTCCCGCTCATAAGGCTGTCCGTTGCACAGGAAGAGACAGTAGATCTCTCCTTTATACGCAACATCAAATGTTGCACGCCCAATAACCTTCCCTTTGCCGTCAATGATGTTGTATGCTCCACTCCAGAGAAACAATATCAGTGGAATTGGGGGTGCTCCGTTGATGTGATCAGGCAGCTCGTCATCATTCAGCGTCCCTTCGATGAACTCAAAACTGTCATTGTCCACGTTGGCCTTTTTGAGGTAGCTGTCAACTATCAAGATGTCATCGTCTCCTGCGGCTGTTCCTGCTAGGAGTGGGCTACTCATGGCGCGTGTGTTATTGATGCTCAGAAACACACGTTGACCCGCAAGCCGGTCGTCCCAAACATCGTAATCTTCGATGAACCACTTGCGACCAGCAATTGAAGCCCATGACCAACTCGGTATATGTGGCTGGCGATGATCACTTGGATCATGGATGACAAATTGACGGATTCGGAGCCACAAGAGAGAACAAGGCAGCTCGTTCATCCAGATCCCCACGTGGTAGGCGTCCGGCCTTGTTTTGCTCATCTCTGACGCGAGGCCTTCCACTGCGGCCAAGCGATCACTTTCATACGTCATCCGACGTTCCGTATACACTTCTATGTCCTCTTGCCAGCTCCGAGTCAGGATTGTGTCGGTGAGCTGGGGCATGTCCCGCTCGTCAACCGTGTAATCACTCCCGTCATGGTCATTCCACTGCGATTTGCAGTACCAAAGCAGGCCGGCATCTGTGCAGTGAAGTATTCTTCGAGAGAAATAGCGCTCTTGGTATACCCAAGCTCTTTCTTCCAAAGGCGAGGAATCAAACGAGTAGTAGCTGCGAGCACCGGCTGTCACGTAGATGACGCCCTCCGAGTCTTTGCCATTTGGACGGAATGGAATCTCGACAACTGGATCTGTGGACTGGCGACCACCGAGAAACAAACCTTTCGATGAGTCGGTGGCGTCGGTGGCAGCAATGGTAAGTCGAGCCTTTTCGTAGAGCGCCCCCATCGTCTTCGCCTCTCTTTTCCAGTCGTCTTCATCATCCTGTATTATGCACAGGGAATCTATCCAAAGATATGGGATACCAAGTGCACGAGTGATCTCGACAGCCTGGTAAAATGTCTTTGGTAAATCAGCCATGGCTATACCGGAAATGTGCTGCTTTATATTCCCCTTGAGAGTGCGGATGGGCTGCTTCTCTCGAGGACCCCAACAGTGGCTTAAAGCCACGTAATGGTCTTTCAAATCGTTGGTCTCAAGAAGTCGGACAAAGCTGTGGCCATTTGAGTGTGTGACATCGATGACACGAGTAGGGAGGGCTCCTGCGATGGATTCGTCGATAACCGCTCCGGAGAGAGTCTGTGTGCAGCGCCAACCGACATGGCTTTCGATACAGTTGGAGAGCCATGATCCAACGAGCGTCGGGACGTCGGTGGAGTTGTCGTCACGAATTGGCGGCACATCGCACACATCACCAGAAAGTGAAGCTGGGGAGTCTGGGAGTGACAAACATTCTTTAGCATGAGCTCTGGGTAGATGACGACTTTGAAGTGAATCACACCTTCTGCTGCCCATATTCTCAGATGTACATTTTCACCAACGCCGCGATGCTTAGTATCATTTAGCGGAGGGTCTGGAAACTGCAGCAAGATCGCTGTTGATCTGGGCGGTTCTTGATCTTGTTCGTGATATTGATCTTGGTTCAATACAAGAGAGGTCGGTTCATCCGGGAAATTCATCGCCATGAAATCGAGGAAGGTGCTATCTCTGTCATCTTTCATATAGTCTCGAAAAGCTCTGATAGAACCATTTTTCAGCAGCGCACATACGTCGCATGATGCGGCGCTTTTCACAATCTCGGATATCCGAAGATGGGGTAACTGAGTTCTGAACCAAGGGAATTCCGCTTTCTGCTGTGGCGGCAGGAAGGCCTTGCTGGCGAAGCAGTTGCAAGCATTGCATAATGGCATAGTTATGTTGGGCTGCTTTGCAGTCCAGTATGAGGTCGGCAGAAGGAGGAATAGTTTGCAAAAATGTTTGGCAGTCCAAGGTTAGCTTCGCGGTTCCACGGTCAGCTTCGCGGTTCTACGGGCATCTACCCCGCTTCCAAAAACATGTGTAATGCCCAGAATAGCCTTCATTGGCTGCTTTTTCTTTTCTTTTTTTTGCAGCGAAGAAACACAGTCAGGAAAGAAGAGCAAGATCCAAAAGTCCATAGTGGCATGTGAGATGTGGTAGGAAGCTAATGTGGGGCATGTACTGCTATATAACTGCCTCGTTCCACGATAGTCATTCGTGGAAAGATATTTAGCCCGAATATAAAACTACCCTTTATACGCCTTTACACGGCAATAAACCATGCAAGTCGGATGATCGAAGTTTCCAAGCATTACCAACCTAAAGTTTGATGCTTTCCCCGCACACAAAGTAGCACAAGGCTCTATGAGTGACCAGAAAGTCTCGTCACCTGCCTTGTCTGACTCTCCACTTCTTATACGCCACCTCCGCTCTCCGAAATCTGGGCTGGCATATGCTCCTCTACCCCACCTCGTCCTCTAATATCTCGACCTTGCATGATGGTCGTCGATACCGCCAATGCTTTCCACTGCTGCCAATGCCTCCATGGGCCGTTCTCACTTGCTGTACACGTAGCATGTGCCAACTGCGGCGCTCCCAAATGCGACAATTGTAAGCTAGTAAGGGCTCCTAACTTCGGATGTGAGTAAGAAGGCTTTCCGCAACAGTCGCGACCTCTCGCGAAGAATCGGACCCTAATGTTGGGAGGACTAGCCCTAGTTAGAGGTACGTGGCCAAGCACAGTAATCGGGCAGCAAAAAAAGACCTTGAGCAATAATATTAAGGGCTCTCGAGGTAAGCCCCACGCGAGCTGTTACATGGCCACTTACGCCTACAGCCTTCGCGATAAGTTGACTTTGAGGAGGTGAAACCCTTAGGGACGAAACTATTGAAGTACTTTAAGGCCATATTCCCGATTTCTGAGCGCCTAAGCTCTTTATTGGAGTGTACGCAAGCGAGCCTATCCAAAACGCGCCTCTGGGTACAGGTTGAGATTACGTGGTGCATTGAATCTATCGCTATGTACACTAAGATGCAAGCCTTTTCACAAACATATTCTAGTCGTATGACCTCTCGAACTGAGAAATATTGTATTATTGATGTAATGATAGAATTGCTGTAAAGATAGAAATCCCTCAAGGGCTCAGTATGAACCATTCTACTCCTCGTTGTCCGAGTCCAGTTCAAATGCGCAGTCCATGAGCATGGCCATCATCTCGTCCTCTTCCTTAGCTTCCTGGTTGAGCCAGCCGTGACCCTCCTCGTCCCTCTTGAACCACCAGCAAGCTCTCCGGACATAGTTGAAATAGCCTCCCGTGACATGCTCGCCGAAATCTTGGTCGAACTTCATCACGTCCAACGCCCAGCCATCCGGCAAACGGCTCGCCATGACGAGATCGACGTAGATGTCCCGATGGCTGTGGCCCCTGGGGGTGTCGGTCTTGATGTCGCCATCGGCAGCGTCAGGTAGTTGAATTCCGTAGGTCCAAGGATCAGTGAAGATCCACTTACAATGGACGTCCCTGTCGTCGGAGGAGGTGATGTTGTGGATGTTGATGACGAGACCGTCGATGATGAAGACGCCGACGTCGTCTTCCGCGTCAGCGGGGTCGCCATCATCATTGTCGCCACCATCCCTACCGTCGCGGCGGTCCGGCCACGCGTCGACCATGTACCTGTCCATCGGATCCGTCACCACCTCCCGCGCCTCGGCCATCGCCGCCGCGACGACGCCCGCATCTACCTCTTCGCCACCCGCCGCCTTCGCAAAGGCGCAGCGCGTGGCCACGCGCACGTTCTCGAGCGCCAGGTACCCCAGCACGCGGTCCCACGCGCCGCAGCGCCTGAGCATCGCCATCTCCTCGTCCGTCACGTCCGCCCACGGCCACGGCGACGTGCCGCCGTCTCTGCTCGCGGGCCCCAAGACCGGGTCTGCCCGCTCGATGTACCCGGCCAGCTCCTCGAAGATCAGCTGGCAGATCTCCCCGCGCTCCGCCTGCGGCATCGAGCAGAAGTACGTCAGCGCCGTCTGCCGCCGCCGCGAAGCGGCGATGCCGTGTCGCGACCCGTCGCCGAAGACGCGCCAGAGCCGCAGGACCGCGGCGTGGAGCCTGGCGCTGACGGCGGGCGGCAGGGCGAGGGTGGCGGTGAAGTGTTGGACGACGGCGACGGTGCAGGCGCGCATGGCCTCGAGGTAGAGCAGGCGGCGCTCGGTGGTGCGGGTGACGGAGGAGCAGCAGGTGCAGAAGAGGGAGGGCGGGAAAGCGGCGGCTTCGGGCGCGTACACCTCGTCGAGCAGCTTGCGGGTGAGGTAGTCCTTTTGCGTGGCCCAGAAGTTGTGGAGGTCGACGTCGACGGCGCCGACGTTGGGGTCGAGCTGGTTTTTGTGGGAGAGGCTGAATAAGGTCCGGATGGGCAGGCGCAGCGCGACCTGGCACGCCAGCTCGGGTGGCAGTTGGCTCAGCAGCTGCAAGCCGCGACGCGTCTGCTCTTGCGTCTGCGCGAGCGCGGAGGGGGGGAGAGCAGGGTGCTTGATGCAGGGCCCGAGGCGGCAGTTGAAGCAGTGGCCGAAGTTGAAGTGGCTCAGGATCATCTCGTCCTGCGAGATTGCGTTGGGCCACTTGCGAGACATGGCGGTCATGGCGTCGTTGGAAGGCATGTTGTCGTTTGTGTTGTGAGAAGTCATGTTGGTGTTGTTGAAGTGTGGGTTTGAGAAGGAAGCGTGACTCAAGACTCACCTGTCGATGTTCACCTTCACATGCTCTGGGTTAGAAAATGGGTACCATACCGCGCTCATGTACTAAAATGGTTAGTCTAACAAGTGAATTGTTCAAAACTGACCTCTTTATCCTCTAAACAACCACGTAAGATCTGACATTTGTTGCGTTGCTTTGTTCACCATCCACTACCCATCCGCCTCACAATGTCAAATTTGTACAGCCGGTTCATCAGTTCATTGTCATCAAATTCATGGAATATCTACAGCCTACTCTGCCACGCAGTCCCTCACTTCACCTTAACAATGTAAAGCTCAATCGCGGCATCCACCGAACAACGCGGCATCCAGGATAGGCGAAGGCCAGAACGCGCCCATGACCATGCAGTTGCACACGCCGCCATTATCCCTGGGCGTCAGGTTGTAAACATAAGACTGGCCAACAGTGACGTGAACGCTACCCTGCCACTGACCGACATTGGTAGCCTTGTTCTTGATATCCGACGCGGAGAGGTTGTCGCTGTAGTAGGCGCAGGTGGTGCCCTTGGCCTCGCCATCGGCGTAGGTGATGTAGGCGTTGAAGGCATTGCAGGCGGTGTAGCGGCCGCGGGAGTCGCGCAGGTGAGCCTTGTTCCAGGCCGTGTTGGCCTGGCAGCCCGTGGCGCAGTAGGCCGGGTCGAAGGGCCCGGCGTAGAACTCGTACAGGTAGTACTTGGACAGGTCCTCGATGGCGCCGGGCAGCAGCGCCGACGGCCCCGAGAAGTTGGGCTGCGGCGCGGGCGGCTGCGCGACTATGTTGTAGCCGTTGGACCCGGCTATGACGACGTGGAACGCGCCTTGGTACTGGCCGTCGTTGGTGGCCGACGCGGCCGACACGGGCAGCCCGTAGAGCGTGCACTTGACGTTGGCGGTGGATGGCGGGTTGCTGCAGATGCTGCCGGCGCTGTTCGGGTCGTCGGGCCGCACGATGGGGTCGCGCTCGACGTAGATGTTGAAGCCCTGGCACCACGGGTCGCTGTTGCAGTAGTTGGCGCAGGTGGTTGGGTCGTAACTGCTCAGCGTGTACACGCCGCGGTAGCCGGTTTGCTGGGTCGCGGCGTTTTTGTTGGAGAAGGCAAGAGTGTACTTGGCGGGTACTCTGTTCGCCGCGCTCGACGCCGCGCTGCTGTAGGCATTGTTGCTCAGAAACTGCGAGTCGGTCTCGGAGCTGGTGCCGAAGGCAGTTCCGGTGGGGAGCGGGCAGCAGTCCCATCCGTTGCCGCCAGGGCACTTCTTTGAAGCTGCTTGGGGGTCATAAGCTGTGGTGGCACGTTTGACCTTGGCTGCAGGGGTAGCCGCAGCAGGCAGGAGCTCTGAAGCCAAGCTGGCCAGCTGGTCTGGAATGGCCCCAGAGGGAAGTGCCGCAATAGCCGACTGAAGAACAGCAACTGAGGCCGGATCCGTAGGAACTGCTGCCGAGATCTGCGAGTAAAGAGAAGGTGGGATGCTGCTGGGAAGATTGGTGATAAGAGAGACCAAGCTGGCATCGATTACAGCAGCAGCAGCCGAAGCTGCCACAGCAGAATCGGTGGGCTCCGGAGCATCGGTGGTGCCAGTGACAAGAGCAGTGACGGTCGCCGCATTGATGGCCGCAGCAGTTGACGAATAGACCAGGGGATCCGGTCCGAGGTCAGTGGGAGTTGGAAGATCTGCAACCGTGACGGGAACATCATCAGGCACAGGCGCTGGGACCGCAACAGCTCCCGCCAGAGCGGCAGCGCCGAGAATGTAGGAAGAGCGATGGAAATGCATTTGGGGAAGGCAATGAACAGTGAAGTGACTGTGCTGACGAGAAGCACTTGGAATCCGGGGACGACCTGTTTATATATCTGTAGCAGATTCTCTTTGAAATGGTTGTTTCCCTACGGAATCATCCGCATTGCCTATCGGGGAAAGCGATGGAGGCGCAAGCCACCATCGTCCACCACACGGCATCTCAGCCAATGCATGAAGAAGGCGGGGGCGCCGTGCCAGCTCACTGCTTTCCAGGCCCACCAGTAATTGAAATGTCGTGTTTCTGCTTTTTGGGCGATCTGTCTGATAGCTATACGTGATCAGGTCAACAGATGCAACACTTACATTCCAGTTTTTTAGCTGGTGTGAAGCCGAACACAGCGGCTCGGAACAATGTCGTGAAGCTGGTTCCATGTGGTTGAATTATTCTTCAGGCCACGCTCGTACTAACCTCCGAATTTGGCTAGCGGTGCAAGCCGGGCCCGGTCTTTGATGGTCCAGATTTGGAGAAAGTCTTCACGTGCGGATCCAAACTTAGCCCTCAGCCAAGCCACACCAAGCTAGCGAAGCAGCCTCAAGCACCACGTCTGGAGCCCCGCACATTGGGGAGATGTGTCCCATCGTCAGCCCATTGTTTGCCGGAAAGTTCCATACGAGTCGCCAGGATGATAGAAGTCATTGCTCAATCTTCCTCCGACCAAATCATCAAAGCTGACATCTTGCATGTACCCGAGTATTATTGAGCCAGAATTTTATCAATCGAGACAACATGCTTCTTTCTTGTAAGATTTGTTCGGTTCCGAAAGGGCACACACACGCTGACTTTTTTGTCCGTTTAGTGGTTGATCAAACAGCGCGGACTTTCGGTGTGTCAATCTATGAGGGTACCGAAAACACTTGTGCGAATAGTTGAGGCAGACTCTGACCAATGCAGTCAAATTCCTATCACTCTTCCCAGTGTCATATGTGTTTGCACAGAGTTCGAGATACCTGAAAAGCTCAGAACACAAGAACCTTGCTTCCATCTTGTATGTACATACCATGTTTCCCTTTCCAGGCCCAGCACTTATCGTCATAAAGGCTTTCTCTGCTCTACCTCATCGGACTGATCGGCCTCTGGGATGGTCTTCAGCCACTTCTCATCAGCTGTGTGGGCGCTTACACAATCGCCAAGTATCTGTCAGGCCCAGCTATGCCTTGGGTTGCATTCACCTTTCTGATGGGCCATTTGTCTTTCTGCAATATCTTTCCCGCCTCCGGAGTCCATGGTATGAGCATCACTGGCGCTCAGATGGTCCTGGTGACAAAGCTTACGGCTTTTTGCTGGAACGTCCATGATGGGCGGCAACCAACGGACAATCTCTCCCAGCGACAAAGAGACCGCGCAATAGAAACACTCCCACCGGTTCTGGATTATGCTGGCTATGTCCTGTTCTTCCCAACACTGTTTCTTGGACCAGCGTGCGAATTTGCGGAATACCGAGAATGGCTCACGCGAGGCCAAATCAAGTGCTCCGACCAAGGCATCTATGCGGCGAAGAGGGCAGCCTGCGGTTTCGCATGGTTATTAGCCTTCTACAAAATCTCCGACCTGTATTCTCCATGGATTCTTCTTAGTTACGAGGCCTTGAAACGCCCACTTCTGCAGCGCATCTGGCACCTGTACATCCTCGGGCTGTCGATGCGAGTGCGCTACTACGGTCTTTGGGCCTTAACCGAAGGTGCGTGCGCACTTGCTGGCCTCGGGTACAATGGCGTGGACATGGAAACAGGTCGTGGTAAGTGGGACCGCATGAAGAATGCACAGCCATTCGAACTGGAATTTGCGCAAGCCGCAGATGCATACGTGCGGAATTGGAATGTCCGCACACACACCTGGCTTCGCGATTATGTGTACCTTCGTTGCTCTGGTCTGGGCTCTGGGTTCTTCTCTAGAATGATTAGCTTCATCATCTCGGCCATGTGGCATGGGTTCAATCCCGCTCATTACTTGAGCTTCGCGGCAGCTGCAGTCCTTCAGACCATTGCCAAAGGTAAGTCTCTTGTATCTCTAATAGAGTCCGGCTACTGACATGCCGCATAGGAGCCCGACGCCAGATACGACCAATGTTCCTTGATCGGGAAGGCTGTCCCACGCGAACAAAGAAGTATTACGATGTGCTTACCTGGCTGCTCACCCAGCTTAGTGTGACTTTCATCTTTGTGCCGTTCATCTTTCCAGGCTTTGGAACATCTGTTGTTGTTTGGAAACGCACTATGGGCATACCGTGAATAGATGAAAGTAGGTTGTAGCAATATCGCCTCTGTTCTTGGTCGCTCCGCTAAGTCTGCCATGGCGTTACAGTGACATCTCGGTTGCGAACTTTCTCGCGGCACAGCCAGCTTGAAAGTCCAGAACAGTGTGTGGCCGCTCAGGAGCGCGGCTGATGGTCCAAATGCCGGGGAGCTGAAGCGGATCATCCCCACGTGTCCAGCCTCAAAGTATATTACGCTCCACTTTCCTGCCATCTTTCGAGCCGCGGGCTCGTGTTATCATGCAGCTACTCGATTGGCAACAATTGGCTTTCGTGTTCCTTGCGGCTACACCCTTTCCGGTGCATGTCTCTCTGCCGTGTCGCTGGATTCGGCTTAGCCCCGCTCCACACAGTCCATCCTTCCCGCCACGAGCCAAGTCTCCGCCCCGCGACCACCAGCCTGGACCGCCAGCGGATTTGCTCGGAGCGGACTTGTGGGCAACATAAGGACCGGATCCTGGGGGGCGGAATATCTGCCGCTTCGTCACCTGCTGTCCCTGATGTATGTACGAATAACGAGGCCGCTCTCTTTGCCGGACCCACATTGATTCTCAGGGTCTGCACGCTTAGTTTCCATTGAGTTGATGGCTATCCGTTTGATCGGCCTTGATCAGCCTCCTACATTCCTCGCTTATATCAGGTGGCGATATTCGGAAGCAGGATCTGCTGTTGCATCATGCCCAGCTACAGTAAACTCTACTCTTCGACCCGGTTTTCTTCCTCATCATGCGTGTTCTAGCCCTTGCTTTCCTCACGGTGTAGCATTTTGTTGAGTTAAGCTACCGAATGAGCTACTTCTCAGCCACGCCAGGAAAAAAAAAAAAGGTTTGCGGGCTGATAGCCGAAAGCAAGCAATGAGACGTCGAAAAGCCAATGTGGCGCGATGCGTGATCAGTATAGCAACCAGCAATAGAAAGACGAGCTCCTAACAGTTGTGATCGCCAGTCAACATCCTCAACGCCGCATCAAAATCACAGGGGAGGAGCGGATAAACAAACAACAGGCTCGGAAAGGAAAAAAAGAACAACAATCGGGCGGAGACAGCTGCCAGGGTACAACAGATGCCCAACCGGTCCAGATCTCTCTTCTGCAAGAAAGTTATGACGGTGTAGAATCAAACATTCAGCCTCATACTTAAACTATAGCACAAACATGCAATGCCCCTATGGGGGACAGAATCCGGGGTTTCTAACCAGTAAAGCCACGAGAGCCGGTAGAACTAACTCGTTATGCAATGCCTCTGTCTTTGACAGGACAAAGGGATGCGGCGATAGAAGACCTACCCGAGAACCCGAGGACCCGAGAACCAAGGGACGCCCAAAACTACACTAGTGTAGCCGTTCGACTATCCGTTCCGCACCCCCGTTAAAGATGATAGGCAGCCTGATAACACGGCAGCCCAAGCGTGGCACCTGAATGACTCGTTGACAGCGAGGAGAGCACGGGTGTGTATTAGACCAATGGGAAGACGATATAACGCCGAAGCTTTCCTACAGCTGTGCAAGCCTTACTCCAAAGAGGCATTGCGACCGGTCGCAAAGCCCTTTTTTCGTTCCGGCTGCGAGACTCCGAGTTGTGTTCAAGTGCCGAATGCGTGAGGCGACAGATGCACGGTCGCGGCGGCACTCAAGTCGAGAGACCCCGAAACACGCCAAGGGGAAAACAGGTAGTCGCTGTCCCCTTTGGTACCGGCCGCGTGTGGAGAATGACTCGGGAGGCGAAAGGTACAATGCCTTCTCCGCATACAACAGTGAGTGGCTCCTCAAATCTCCTCGTCAATCTTTGATCATGTCGGCCACGGTGAATCCGGACGACTACGAGCTCAACGATGAGCAGAAAAACGTGCGCGCCTCGATGGTGGCCATGTTCTGCGTGTCGGTCGTCTTCGTCGCGCTCAGGTGCTTCGTGCGATTGCGACTGCAGTCACAGTTCAGTATCGACGACTGGCTGCTGCTCGTTGGCCTGGTGAGCAGTTACGGCCCCCCAAGTCACCGTCTCACTCATGCTGATTTTGGACAGGCCGGGTACCTCGTTATGACCATCATGATCATATTGAGCATTAACGAGGGTGGTTTTGGAAGGAAGACGGCAGAGCTAGCGATTCAAACTTTCTACACGGGCGCTAAGGTTAGTACCGCATCCGTCTGGGTCGGGAACCATACTGAAGTCTGGGTAGTACCTGGTCCTGGCGCAAGTGACCTACACGCTGGCCATGCTCATTACGAAACTCTCTATTGCCCTACTACAGTTGCGCATCATTGGCCAAGCGAGCGTGTCCATGAGACGAATCACGCTCGCATCTATTGCGGTAAATGTCATCATCGGGCTGTACGAGTTCTTTGCACTACTGTTCCAGTGCACACCTGTAAGTCACGCTTCCCCTGTCAACTGCGGTACTCTCCAACTGATGTTCTGTAAAGCCTAAGAAGTACTGGACGCCAACCATGACGACGGGCCACTGCGCGGATAGAAACGGGGTGGCGACAGGCGTCTACGTGTATTCAGCCATCAACCTCGCGCTGGATTGGTACTACGCTCTCGCATTAGCACCTATGGTCTGGAAGCTGCAGATGAGAACAATGGTCAAAATTTCGACCATCTTCGTTCTAGGCATGGGAGTCTTGTTTGTCTCCCCTTCTCGGCCCGGTGAAACTCTGCTAAACCTTCACAGTGCGAGTGTCGCGAACATCATCCGCTTCAAAAGTCTCATTGGCTATGCCAGTCAAACCGACGTCCTTTGTAAGCTTAGTTGGGCTGGTAATCTTAATTTTCGCTAATTGGGACACAGACATCTTTATTCCAATTGGAGTCTGGACATGGGCAGAAATGTGCCTGGCCCTCACCGCAGCGTCTGTTGCAACATTCCGCCCTCTGGTCCGCATGCTACCATGGGCACAATCTCACAATGGTTCCGACAAGTACGCGGGCAACAATACACCTTCGCCTTTCACGTCATGGAAAACGTGGAGAACGCCTCGACGGCGTCTGGATCCCATGGAGCTATCGGACATGGGTATTACGGTGCAGGAAGGGACGATTTATGCCAACAATGAGCGTGAGGGGCACGGAGGAAGCAATGATGCGGAAAGTCAAAAGTATATCTTGAAGGAACAGGAGGTGGACGTAAGGAGCGAGCGATGGAAGTAGGCCGTGAGAATATTCTGACAACAAGAAGACGACCATCGAGTCAGGGATCATGACGCTAGACTCCTTCGGCATATTGGCCGGTGTACGAATCACACCACTGACTAGCCGTACCTACTCCCTACATTGGCAGTAACATAACTACGCCGCACCCTCTCGGACCCGAGTTATTAAGGCCAGGATACTCGGAGACGTTGCGGAAGACCGACCTCAACACCAACCACCTACCATCTACAGATCACGCCTCCCACCACCACCACAACCATGGAAAACTTCACCAAAAAGACCTTCACGACCTCGCGGTCCCTGACCTACACCTACTACGACTCGGCCCGCCCCACCGACGACGCCAGCAAACCGACCTTCTTCCTCCTCCACGGCTTCCCGGACAGCGCGCACCTCTGGGCAAAAGTGATCCCGCACCTGCTCCCGCTCACCAACCGCATCATCATCCCCGACCAGCTCGGCTACGGCGGCACCTCCAAACCAACCGACCCGGCCATCTTCAACTCCAAGGACTCGGTCGCGGACTACGTCGAACTCCTGCGCTCCGAGCACGTGACGCGCATCGTCGCCGTCGGCCACGACTGGGGATCCTTCAGCGCGCAGCGCATGTGGCTGTGGGCGCCGGAGCTGGTCGTCGGCGTCGCGCTGCTCAACGTCGCCTACATCCCGCCCAGCCCGGCGCCCTTCGACCTGGCCGCCACCAACGACTTCTTTGAGCACGCCACCGGCTTCCCGCGCTACGCCTACTGGGAGCTGTTCACGGCGGCCGACGGCGCCGCCGTGTGCGACGCGCACCTCGAGAGCCTGTGGCGCGTCGCCCACGGCAACCGCGCGAATTGGATGCGCGACATGTTCTGCGTGCGCGGCGCCATGCGCGACTTCCTGCTCGCGGACCGCACGGATGTGGAGTTGCACGAGTACGCGCAGCCCGGCAACGGCTGGCGCGAGGAGTGGCTGCGCAGCGTGCGCGAGGGCGGCGGCCTGGCGAGTGCCCTGTGCTGGTACAAAGCGCTGGCCTCCAACCACCACTACGAGGTCGAGAAGGAGCTGCCGCAGGAGCGCATCCCCATCGCCGTGCCGACCTTCTTTTTGGCCTGCGAGCGGGACGACGTGTGTCTGCCGGCGTTGATCGAGAAGAACAGGGCCGACGGCCACGTCGGGCCGGATTTGAGCATCAAGAGTATCGATTCGGCCCATTGGTGCACCATGGAGAAGCCGGATGAGGTCGGTAAGGCGCTGTATGAGTGGCTGTCGTCGAAGTTTTGAGGGGTGGCTGTGGCAGGCGCTCGAAGCGCGAGGTGACGGTTGGAAAGAGAGAATCCCCATGAATTAAAACAGTCAATTGGAACATGAATATAAACGCAGAAAAGTGGCCTAGAATCGGGGTAAATAGATGATACTCTCATATGAGCATGAACCATTTAAGTTTTGCGTGAGTTGATACTGTGCTTTGAAGAACCATTTTTGCAACGTTGAAAGAATCGTCATTCGCGATACACATCATCTGGCTAATTCGGGCCCCTAGACATATATCATGCTGAATTCGTGGCCAGGATGCAGTATTTCCGCATCTTCTCGACACATGAAGCAATAATCAAGAAAGGGACACTCATGACAGATAAATCTTGGGCCAAATATACCCTGTGTACATGGTTAACGTCAACCGAACATACTCAAACGGAAAGAAACTCACGTTCTCGCACGAATCGCAAAGACGCCCCTGATATTTGTTGTCCGGAGCAATATTTGGCGGGAGATCTTGCAGCTTGAACACACATTCTGCGTTTGGCAGCAACTTCTTATTGTTGAAGAATTTAGCCAAGGCTAGTGGAGTCCACTCTGACATCTGCTTGGGGAATTTTGCTCTCACACTTGTCTCTTCCAACCCTGCAGCAATGAGAGCTGCCATGACGTGTGGACTACCATCAATGGCAGCCCAATGTAATGGTGAGAAGCAGGATTCCTGCTTGAGTAGATTGGAAGAGCACGGAAGCTGAAGAATCCTTTCAATCGTTTCAAGAGAGGTGCCCATGGAGGCGTAATGAAGGATACTTCGCCCCCTTGAGTCCTTGGCGATTGGGTCGAGGCCCAACTCCAAGAGCGTCTCGAAGGCAGCAAGATTCCCGCCACGGGCGGCTAAATGCAAGGCAGTTCTTCCTTCAAAGTCAGGTTCAAAGTATTCGAGCGGTCGTTTGTCGAGGAGGATCTTCAAAATCTCGGTTTTTCCAACGTGAGCGGCAATGTTGAGAAGACTCCAAGGGCTTTTCATCAAGGCATCAAAGTCTTGAATAGCCTCAAGAAGCATGGTGAACATCTCGGTGTTGCATCCGTAAGCAGCCATTTGGATTATCGACGTGGCTCCATTAAACACTGAAGCGGGATCGGCTTTGTGTTTCAAGAGGACCCGGGCCGCGTCTTCGTGATGCATCCGAACAGCATAGGCTAACATGGGAGTCAAATCTGGAACCTGTGCCAAAACATTGGCCTGGTAATCCAAAAGGAACGCATCGACATGCGCATGGCCTTCTTGTGCAGCCATGGGGAGCGCTGTGTTACTTCTGGCTGTCGTGACTGACACTTGCGCTCCCTTCCCTATGAGGTACTCCATGACTTTGACATGATCATTTGCAGCCGCGACATGCAAAGGAGTAAGAGCTTCGTTAGTCTTCACATTTGGATCAGCTCCGGAGTTCACGAGCTTCTTTACGAGGTCGAACAGTCCCACGAAAGTTGCGTAATGCAAAAGCGACCATCCATACTTGTCACAAACTTTCTCGTTTGCTCCTCTAGCAAGAAGCAGCTCGATGATATCAAGGTGGCCGTTCCGTGTTGCTAAAAGGAGTGGAGTGCAACCTTGATTATCGGTGGCTTCGATGAAGGCTCCAGCATCCAACAAAAGCCTCACTGTCACGGAGTAACCATATTCAGCGGCCATATGTAGAGGAGTTTCGTTATTGGAGGAGTTGATGTTGACATCGCACCGCTGGTCGATCAAAACCTCCAGCATCTCTTGACATCCTCTTCCTGCTGCAGCGTGCATGGGAGTACTGCCACGAAACCACATGCCCAGAGATTCGTTTGCGCCACTCTCGAGAAGTATGGCAGCTATTTTGAATCGGTTAAACTCAGCGCAAACATGCAAGCAGGTGGCACCGTCGACCTGGTTCTGGAGGTTGATAGTAGTGTCTGCACCTTTTTCCAATAGACGGATGATTGGAGTAGTATCTCCGTCTCCATGATAGCATAGACTGTACAAGGGCGAGACGTGGCCTTTGGTGGCAATTCTTGGGTCTGCTCCTTTGTCTAGGAGGAACAACGCGATATCGCTGCGGCCGATTCCACAGGCATAACCCAGTGGGGTGCGTCCAAAGGCATCCCGGATGTTAACCTCGGCGCCTTTTTCCAGCAGTAATTTGATGATTTCCAAAGAGCCATCTGAGCAAGCGGCATGAAGCGGCGTACGAGCTAGCTGATGTTCGCTCTGATGTGCGAGGTCAGGCTTGCTCATGAGTAGTCTTTTGACTGAACCTTCCAGGTTGAATTGAGAAGCCCACACAAGCGGATTCCCCTGTTCTTTCTTTAACTGTTCCTTTTCAGGTAACTGCAGTTTCGGGTCAGAATCAATCCTTGAAGCTCTCCATCCACGGAATGTCGGGCTATCGGGGTACAAAATCACATCCATGCGCGTCGACACTTCTTCGTCATACTCGTCTCCTAGTGACACATGATTCTGCCACCATGCTGACGCATATTTTAGGAATGAACGTGGAACTTCTTGATCTGATACCAGATTTGGCTGCCATATTTCTGGGTAGGTCAAGTATCGAAGACAGACTTTGGCGAGTTCCGTATGGTGCTGCTTGAGTTTTTTTGCTTCAGGATCTTCTTTTGGCGGTTTTGTGCACAGTTCGTCCACCAGAAACTCTTTGACTGATGCATGTGCAAGATGTAACGTTCTTGAGCCGGGTGCATCGCTTTCACCTGATGAACGAATATCGATAAGCGATCCGCATAAGCCTTTGATCTCGCTCTTGATATACTCTTCATCGATAGCATCCGGCCATTCGTCAAGGTCGAGGTTGTCGTAACCCGGCTTCACCAAAAGGGCTTCGGTGATTTCGGCAATGGTAAGGGGGCGAAAGGCAAAGGCGATCAACCGCAAAATTCCCAAGGTTCTCTCCTTGTCCCCATACTCTCTCCTGTCTATGTCATCCCAGACCTTTCTGTAGGTCTCTTTAAGCCCGCTGGGCATCCTGTCGACAATCTGTTGCAGCTGTTTCAAGGGTTTGCCCGGTCGGAGTTGGCCCATATTTTGCTGTTTGATCCAGAGGAACATGCCACCGCTTCTCTCAGCAAGCCTCGAGGCAAGATCCTTCTTCACCTTGTCGGATTTGCTATGAAGCACACCATTGATCACTTCCGAGGCTAACAAATCCAGGTCTCCTCTCACCAGCTCCTTGGATACAAGACACCGAAGCATCAATATCTCTGAGGTGCCCTGTAGACCGGGCGAAAATGCACTCTGTATGTCCTCTTCGTTCCGGCTGGTAATGAGGATATCGGTCGTTGTCTTGGCCGCCACTTGCTTGATTTTTTGAAGAAATTTAGACTGTACGCGGTACGTCCGATCGAATTCGTCGAATCCATCAATGACGACAGTGCATCCGGCGCTTTCGGAAAGCAAATCCTTCCAAATCTTCCAAACTTCAGTCTGGCTAGCGACTGTTCCTCTCTCGATGTTGGAAGAGTTCAAATACTCTTTCCAGATGGACTCGACAGCTGAAGGATCTTGTTGTATGAGCTGCCATATCCAAATTCGGATAACGTCCTCGAATCTGGCATTGGCTTGAGCGAATGAGGAACAGAAGCAGTAGAGGATAGACTGTCCTTGGTTTAATGCTTTTGCCCTCTCTCGAATGATAGCAGCGCTCAGAACCGTTTTGCCCGTTCCAGCGGGTCCATGAATCCACAGGAGCTTGGGCCTACCAACGTTGTCGAGCTCAGAAGTCCAGGTTTTGTAAGCCTCGTGATTGAAAATCCAGCCACAGGTTCCGTCAAGCCGAGCGTTGATGTGCGTGTCGTACTGCTGGTCGATTGGTGGGGCTCGGAGCCAGTCCAAAATTTCACGGGTTTGAGCTCTTCGGTCTTCTGTTGCGGCGCGTTAGAGAAAAGATATAAGACAAACATGTGTGGCACCACTTACCCTCTTTTCTCTTCTCCGCATCGTCTTCTTGCTGCGACACTTTGGGCGGGATGAGCTCGTAGAGATGCTCGACGGCTTGTTCTATGCGATCGAGCTCACCCCACACCAGCTGATCCCGACCGAATCCCCACGAAACACCCTTCAGAGATGGTATCGGCGACTTCGGTCTCCTCTCATCGCGTTCTAGTAGCAGCTGGCTTCCCGATTCCTTCTTTGACCCTTTGCGCCCCGGCAATCTTTCAACTCCCAACTTCAACAACCGCTTCTCCAAATTCATGATGCGCCTTTGGATGCTGTTCAAATCGTCTTCTACGAGCTCAAGAACCTCCGGGTCATCGAGCGCGTCGTCGTGCACGTCGGCCAGCTCGTCGCTTTTTGTTACGCCGGCGCATCGTTTCCAGTTGTCGAGCTTCCGGGTCAGGAACCTCAGCTTCGTTGCGGCGTCGCTGGATTCCAGCTTGAACTCTCGGGCATGGTGGACGCGTTGCCCGAAATCAACCCCCCCGCTGATGGCGGAAGGCAATGAGAATAGAGTCGAGAATGTATCCATCGTATCTGCATCAGCTCTCGCGAGGAACGTAGAATGACCGACTCTTGGTGGATGCTGATGATGGATGCATGTCCTGCAGCTGTGGGGGCGGCCGCTGTGCTCAAATACCTCGTCGTGTGGGGTTGACACACGGCACTCACAAGGCTGTGGGGGCCAATGTAGCCTGCTGAAAGCGTCGACGCCAAGAGTGGCGCGGCTCAAGGCTGTGATGTGTTGAAACGCCTCTGATTTGTTTCTTAAAACTGGGGGAGGCATTGCTGTGACATTGCTCTGACCAATAAACTTGTTGCACAAGGGCCCCACACATGCCACACCCGTATGGATTTGAGCGATGACGCTTGCAAATCTCTTTGAAAAGGTATGGTTTGAATGGCAATCTTTTCAAGGACGAACAAAGTACCATGGTAAAAACTGAATACATTCCTTGTGAAGCACTAAAGTACTGCTTAAAGACGTGTAACATCTTCATGTAGCGCTTGAAGTTGCCCAAGTACGGAGATTCTACCAGGGCCTTCACACTGCTGTACAGTGAGAGGATTTCCGTGTCCATCCAGGTAGGCGTCGGCAAGAGCTGGGAGGACCTTCGTAATCGCAACTGCTTCATGATTGTCCACAAAGTATCGATAGATCGGAAGAGCCAGGAACCCGAGGCGGAGAATGGTGTAAAGTTTCTTGTAGACAAGCCCACCAACACTCCCTTCTGGCTTCCCACGAAGAAATCTGATCTCGTGTTGCATCAGCCCCAGGATGCTGAACAACTGGCGGTTGATAGCTGAGTCCTCGATATGGCGAGCTTGTAGTAACCGGAACCGATTTGAACTGCTTTCGTATTCGGCCAGTAATTCGTCCAATGTGATAAATCTGTCCCTGAACTGTATGAAAAGCTTTTTCGCCACGGCGCCCTCCTGTAGAGTCCATAGCCTAGTCTTCCAGTCCGAGAAGCGTATTCTGATGAGTGCTTCCTCGTAAGAACCGATACGGCGAGTATAGAGACTGGGGTCAAGCACTAAAACCTTCTCTGCCAGCACGAACGCTTCCTCCATGCGGTGGACACCTTTCTCGTGGGCCTCTGTATGCTTAGGGGTTCGAGGCGGTACACACATGGTGTCGATCCAGAATGCAGAAGGTCCGGCCCCTGTGCTTATGCTGTTGGCCAACTCTTGCAACCGAATCAATTGACAGGTTGGTAATGCATTGCGATGTGAATTTCCCAGCCCCTTTATACGAACGTGACTAAAGGCGACAAAGTTCGGATAGGGTGGTTCGTGGATCTTCAGCTGACGTTTACCACCACCGTGAGCTTCCGTAAATGTTAAGATGGGAATATCCTCTCTGGAGATTATTCTCCCGATACTTGATTCACAAAGACCTTCATGTGGGCAACAGCACTCGTCGGTAGTGTGGCGGGGCTCCACGATTGGGCGATTGCGATCTAGGATACTCGAGACCTGTAAATTTGCCAGGTACGCTTCATGTTTTGGGGGTGCCATGAAGGAGAGGACGTATCGTAGACGTACGCTTTCCGGTATCCGTGTCAACTCATCGACAGGCCAATGAGCGTCGCGTAGTCGTCTATCGATGACCTGGAGATCATGGGGAGAAGTTCGAGAGAAGAATGATGCGTTTTCCGTTCGGGGAAATAAGATGTGTCGAGAGTGATCCAGTGTTTCGATGAGCACCTGTATCGAGAGGATGATGACGTAGAAAGGACGGAGATCGGTAAATCGACGAGCGCGTTGTAGTTCGAACGTGCAACTCTTGCTTGCTAAGATGCCGTTTATGGTGTCTTTTGCACTTCGAATGCAGATGTTGAAGTTTTTGGTGTAGAGGTCGGCTTGAACGGGGGTTCGGATTTTCTTGCCAGCTTTCTCGATGCTTTCGTATAGTTCGCTTGTGCAGAGTAATAGCTGGCCCTTGTCCCGGGTCATGAAACTTTCATACCAGGCCGGTTTCCGCTTTTGATCAATATCCAGGGAATGCCTCAATAGCCCAAACCATAACCATTCTTGAAGAAAAAGCGCCAGTGAATCCATATTTGTCTCCAAGAGATCTGTGAGGTCGACACCAGCTCTTTCGAGATAGGTAGGGAAGGGCCCGTCGTCGAAATCGAATTGTTTGGTGCAAAGGAAAGGGACTCGGAACGGCGTGTTGCGCCAATCATCACTAGGCAGCCACAAATGATCCATGACAATATTTCTTGGCGGGAGTATCAGCAGGCAGCCATTTGGCAGTGCGGCCGTGAGAGATGGTTATGCAGTGTGTGTAGTGCTTCTCCAGCCTTGCGTGCGGGGCAAGCACTTCGGCAAAAAGCGTCACCCGTAGCACTAACGTCTCCGTGCCGCGGGCTTGTCCAGATGTGAGGTAGACGTAAATATGTGCGGAGGCAGTAAGGACGATCTCGTGGGGCAGGAGAGGGATGTCAGCGTTTTGCCCCATTTTCCTAGCGAGCCAATCAGCAGGTAGCGGCGTTTGAGCAATCAGTAAGTAGGCTGTACCGCATGACCTCTTCTTGAAAAATTTCATATCATATGTGTCTGCCGCCATAGAAAAGTAAATGTGCCCGCTTAAATTGCGAAATTAAGGCCACACCATCTGCACATGACTACGTGTATCCATTTTACCACGGAAAACGATACGATCTTCTCTAGTCTTGCTGATGGTAGCACAAGGCTTAGTCTACACAGCGTTAGTGAGAGGCGTCACGGACAATAATTATAGAAGGGCTGCATCCGAGCGCGAACGCGAAAACCGGTGGCTGGGTCATCTCCGCCGATGGGTATGGGGAAATCCTTCCTTTAGTAGCGTAGGAACTATTGGAATTTCGGATCTTTCATACTTCGTTTAGGCACATGTCTCTCTAACGGAATATTTGTGGAGATCTTGACTGTGTGTTTCTAGGCGTTAATCCGAAAACCGAACATGCGGCGCAGGTAGCTGCATGTCTGCCTCGCCAAAACCGACTACGTGCATGACAGCCTCGTATGAGGGCAGGCTGCCAACGTGTCACCGAAATTGATGAGCGGCGCACCTGCAGCAAACGTACAGCACCCTCTTGCAGCCGATGGCTAGCGCGGATTTGTTTTTTCAGGGCGTCCTGGGGGTTTGACCTATCATGACCAGAGATAATCCAGTGCCTCTCATTATGATTCCCACGCTAGCATTCAGCTGCAAGAGGAGGCTTTTCCGGGCGCCAACTTCCTCGGCGTACCCCCTGCTTTGTCTGTAGCTCACATAAAGCTGACCGGCCTCCTGATTTCGCCTCGTCCGAAACGTAAGCACGTTGCTATACAACTTCCCCAACATGGCACGAGCTCAGTGGATTGCATTTTTGATCATCGCTTCCCTGTCTTATGCGAGTGAGTGGAGATTTTTCTCTTACGTTTCCAAACAAGAACTCATTATTAAGCTTTGCTGTTTCAATCTTTAACAATCTTGCAGTCCATGTAGCTGGGGGGTTACCGTCAAATATTGATGATCCAGTACCCTTGGAAAGAACGCACACGCATCACCGAAGATGGAATGATTCTGCATCACCAATGTTCAAACAGCAAGTTCAAAATCCCAGCGGCATATTTACTGTTCTGCTTCTTATCGGCGGCGACATTGTCCATATGGCCATTGCACAGCAAGCGGGTAGCAGCATCACTTTCGTAGCCTTCAGTTTTGGGTGGGTGAGCTTTTCTTTTCGGGCTCTGGTGATGGTATTTGGTGATGGCAAGTTTATGCCGTCTCCGGATTGTTCGGCTGTTGTCATCGACGCGAAGTCCAAGATGAAGAAGGCGAATAATTCATGGGTCCTTGGTCGCCTCATCCGCGACCTCGAGCTTAACGTTGCCAGAGGGTGTGCAGACGATCCCGAGTTGTTGGATCATTCAGGTCTCGTTATTACTTTCTACCAAGGTAGCAGAGTCTGTAACCAATAACTCCCCTTGCGTTGCTCGACAGCTGACTTTCTCGCTAGGACAGGGGTACTCCAGGAAAACCGGAACACGACTGGTGGTGGCGAAGTTTCTTCCTTACTTTCACTGCACAACTTGGGCTCACCATCTGGCCTCTCTACGATCACGGAAATTGGTCCATTTTATTCCTCACTGTTATCGGAACCACCCTCGCCATAATGACCGGGTCGCTTCCGGAATGGAAAAGAGAAAAATACAAGTGCCGTCAAGGATCGCAGGCAACTTATATTCTTACCCGCGGTAACGGTCACAAACAAGCCTTCGTCATACAGAAGGGCGACTTGGACAATGCCCTCTTCCTGGATGACTTAGCAGGAGGCATCAAACCTGCTGATACGTGGAGTCGATTTTACGTCCTTGGACTAGCTTTTCTGTGGGTTATTTTTCTGATCGTCGCTGCAGGCGTAGAAATGGATACCTGGTTTTTTCTTGGGGCAGGCGGGATCGGAATGACGCAAAATATTCTCATTGCCGGAGTACCACGACAGTCGCAAGCACTTGGAATTCCTTTACGCAGAATCGCGAACAGGACTTATGGACTCGCTACAGCCAACGAGCACCTTAGGGTGAGACAGGCCTTGGAGCAACTCGCAGAATCACATGGCCCTGGAAGATGTCAAGAATGCGATCGGCAAACTGCAGTAAGGCATGGACGAGAGTCAAAGTGCCCAGATGGCGTGCTTAATGCGGAAATTGCTATTGCTATACGACAGGAGTTTCTGCCTGATTATGCTTTAAGAGCCGAGGAAAAAGTGTACTGGGACAGAATAGTAGGGATTATACGCTAAAACGACATTTTATAATTGCTTTACGGCTCGACCGTTGACAGATGCCGGTAAGAGTACGAGACTTATCGTTGCACATAGTCGATTTCCATGGATTGTTCTTCGCAAGCCTATCACCTAGACTTGAGACGGATAATTGGACACACGCTACTGATGGAGGGAAGAGAAATCCTTTGGATGTATTGCGCTAGCTAAAGGGAAACCGAAGTTTCTTATCGAGTGTGCTTCCGTTACTAATTGAGATAGCATCCGAGAACTTGCACTGTACTTTTAGCTCCGCCGGCAAACAGATTTGCCCGAGTCACCCTCAATTTCGGCTTCGTCGGACTTTCTCGTACAGGAATGGTGGGCCAACCATCACATCCAACTACTCAACGCACCTCATACACCTCCCTTCCGGCTACTCGAGCACTAAGATCCTCGGATGCATCTTGCGCGACATTGAAAACGCGCATTTCAATGGCAAACCCTGATGCGTATCGCCACCTACGAGACGACGGAATTCGGCGGCGAGTCGGTACGGTGTTTGCTGTGGCGGACCGGCGCGCCGGTGGTAACAGAGCATCTGGGCGTCGTGTGAGTGTGGTGTTGGCGGTGGTGAGCATGGGGCTCGGGCTGGCGCTGGCGCAGTGGGGCGAGGAGAAGTGGGCCTGCCGCGACGCCCCGCTACTGCATCACCCGCGGCAACGGCCACCAGCACACTGCCGTCGTCATCCTCAGCAGCGACCCCAAGAGCTTGAATCTCGAGGATTTGGCGACGGCGAGAGGTCATACTGTGCGCATACTGCTTGAACTATTGGCCATCTGCTGGATAGCGTTCCTGCTTGGCATGGGCTTTTTGGGGATAGTGCAGAGCGTGCTGGCGCCCAGAGATCCGGATGCTATGAATGCCGATGGAGAAGGCCGAAGAGATCATGAAGGAAGAGTTATGGAAGTACTTCAAGCATCGGAACGTAAAGGCGGGTATTGCCAATTTACTTCGCAGGGGAGCTTCATCCAGATGAACAAACATTCTTCGGTGAGATGAGAGCAACGCTCAAGCCGGAGAGAAAAACCAGCGCCAAACTCAGGACCATCCAGTGGCAGCTCTCCAGGAACGCCGTGCTTGAAAATGCAGGCACGAGCATTAAACTCCTCCATCTGGCAGTCGCACCCCTCTTACTTGCTCAACAGGCCCCCCTTCCACACGAACCCAATCTTGTCTCTCTGCAAGAAACAAACCGCTTCAGCATCTGCTTGGTTCATTCTGTCAGCGAACTGTACTATCATTCCAAGCCAACCCCCAGCTTCATTCATCAAGACGTGCGACACACCTGCAGCAACTCTCTGAAAAAGACGGAAACGGCCAATTCAACCCCCGCACGTCTGTTCTTGAGCAGTCCGGAACGCCGCCAGCATGAGCGACGATCAGGATCAGGACGAAATCCCGTCTCTAGCGTCTTCTCGTACACTAGCACCTTCTGATTGGGAGGACCAGGATCAGGACGAAATCCCGTCTCTGGTGTCTTCTCGTACACTAGTACCTTCTGATTGGGAGGGCCAGGATCAGGACGAAATCCCACGTGTGACACTACGGAACAAAATCCCATCTCGAACGTCTTTTCGTACACTACAACGTTCTGATTACGACGACGACACGAGCAGCGAAGCCTCAAGCGACCTCTTAAGCCTGTTGTCGCGGCCCACGTCACCGGAAAATGAGGTTCCAACCATCGGCGAGCTCGTACAGCAGGTCCGACGACTGGAGGTTGAAGAGCACGCCAAGATTTTTCCATCTATTCCACCAACGTTGAGGGGGCAGCTGAATGCGGTCCTCCTCCACGTAGAGTTCTTCGAGCCATTGATGTGCCTGCGATCGAAACCGCTTCTTGTGGCGTCACTTGTGCACTTGATCAGAGCTATGAAGGAGCATATTCATGCCCATCCCAGCTTTCACGTCGCCCTGCCTCTCAAAACTGATAAAAAGGTTGATAAGGAAATTCGCATGGACTATTGGAAAGCGCTGAGGGCGTACACCGGCACTTGTATAATCTGGTTTTTGACTTGCATCCGCGCGGAGCTTGGATTCAAACAAGACAAGCGAATGCACCAGCAAATCTGCTCGCTCGAACATTTCATTCAACGGTATTCGTTCGATCTCGAAATCTCTTGGGACGAAGCAAAGGCTTGCAGCGTGGCGATTCCACGCGACTTAACGCAACCAGACCACCCGCTCTTTGCAGTTGGACCCAGACTCGGCGATATCTTGTTAGACAACTTCGTGGGGAACATGTCGAGCATCCATTCGAGGGCTGTCGAGTACATTTACGGCGTCAATTCCACAGAGGCAGAAGTAGCGGCACGTTTCCCTGGCATGGAACATGCCTTGAACTTGAGGGCGGCTCCGCATTTCATTCCGGACGTTATGAAGATACCAATCTTTTATACGACGGTCCTTCAGGATGCCATCGCTGCGGTAAGCACGTTCAAGGAGATGCAAGAGGGCAGTTCTCTTAATCAGCTTTTGATACGTGGGTTCGGGAAGTCTGAGAATCCCACCCGGCTCGAGATGTTGATTTCGCGACTTGAGCGTTATGAAATCAGGCTCCCGGAGGGTCAGAAAGGTCCTGCGCTCCTAATTCGCGCCCTTGTTGGCCCAGAAAAGCGGCGCTGTTTTCTCAGATACGATGAACCCAGCCTCTGAGAGTAGGAGCGGGCACAGGCCAATGGTCATGTCGAGTAGACTCAAATATTCATCCTCAGAAACCATATGTTGTGGGATTGTGACACGTCATGCTTCCCAAAACTCAGGTGTCTCTTAGTGTGAGCCAGTTCATGATCGCAAGTTGGTAGCTAAGGATTCTTCCAAAAGCGAATAGTCAGTACATGCTCCCGAAAACCTTCGTGGGCGAGGGTTTCCGGGAGAGAAGCGCTGGGGTAGAGTAACCATGGACCTGGAACCGTGACTAGCGCACAGACGTTTCAGTCGGCGCGGATGGAACGAAAGCCAGGGTCGATGATGCAGTGAGGGCTGGACCGGAAGCGTTAGATAAGCGTGGCATGCATGGCATTGCGAAATCGCCCTGCAGTTGTTATCTCCGATCGTGACATCTGCCCCGCGACGCGCCGTCCAGTTCAACGCGCGGCCCCACCACCACTCTACATAACCACCTCGCTGCCCCTCCTCCCGCGCAAACAACCCCAGCGCAGCCCTTCTCAGCAATGGCCAGCCACAACCATGGTGGCGCCTTGCCCGAAGGCGTCAACTCGCTGCTTGATACTGACCTGTACAAGCTCACGATGCAGTGCTGCGTTCTCAAGTACTTTCCGAACGTAAATGTCACCTATAGCTTCACGAACCGCACTCCCCACATGCGCTTCACCCGCGCCGCCTACCGCTGGCTCCAATCGCAAATCAACAAGCTCGGAAACATATCCTTTTCGCAAGAGGAGCTCGACTTCCTCAAGAACAACTGCGCCTACCTCAACGACCAGTACCTTCGCTTTCTCCGGACCTTCCGGTTACACCCCGACACCCAGATCAAGCTGACATTCAACGCGGACAACGACACCGGTGCGGACGGAGACATAGGAGACCTGGACCTCAAGACGGAGGGCTTGTGGGTTGAGACGATATTGTACGAGATACCCTTGCTCGCTCTCATCAGCGAGGCATACTTCAAGTTCTGCGACACGGATTGGAGTCACAATGGTCAGTTGGACAAGGCATACCAGAAGGGCTTGAAGCTACTGGAAAATGGGTGCATCTTCTCCGAGTTTGGCAGCAGAAGAAGGCGAGACTACCACACCCATGATCTCGTCATGCAGGGCCTCATGAAAGCGGCAAAGGAGGCTGAAGGTAAAGGATGGGCAGGAAAAGTGACAGGGACGAGTAATGTCCATTTTGCCATGAAATACGCCGTCGCCCCTGTCGGGACAGTTGCGCATGAATGGTTCATGGGTGTCGCAGCCGTGACAAACAACTACGAGGACGCCAACGAGATTGCCCTCAGTTACTGGGTCGGCACGTTTGGCGAGGGTGTAAGCAAACCAAGCCGGAGGGCAATGCTCAGGAGTGCTGACCGGTCCAGGTTCTGGGCATCGCTTTAACCGACACATTCGGCACACCTGATTTCTTGAAGGCATTCAAGAAGCCGATCCCTAGCTACACGACTGCCGAACCGGGGTCTGCGGCCACTGCGGCCTCAGTGGCCGGGAGCTCCACACTACCCGACACGGCAGCGCTCGGGAACACCGAGCCGCCTATCCAGGCCCCGATTCGCAAGGGAAATGGGACCAATACGGACGTGCCGACATTTGCCCAGACGTTTACCGGGGTGCGCCAGGACTCTGGAGACCCCAGGGGCTTCATCAACATGATGCGCGACTTCTATGACAAGGAGGGTATCACGGACAAAAAGGTCATCGTCTTCTCCGACTCGCTCAACATCGACCTGTGTCTGGAGTACAAGCAGGCCGCCGAGGCCGCGGGCTTCCAGCCAACGTTCGGCGTAGGGACGTTTTTGACGAGTGAGTGTGGCGCGGGCGCTGGCCAAGGCTGTATCGGTTGCTGACGATCCCACAGATGATTTCGTGCGCCAGTCCACGGGCCAGAAATCGGTGCCGCTCAACATTGTCATTAAGATAGCGTCTGCAGAGGGAAGGGCTGCGGTTAAGATCAGCGACAACATCGGTAAGAACACAGGCGACAAAGCCGTCGTGGCCGACGTCAAGCGGAGGCTGGGCTATGTCGAGAAGGAATGGGCGGGCGGCGACGAGCGGACGCGGTGGGGAACGGAGGGTGCTGCGGCTTCAAAGGCTGCCTGAGGCGCAGGACACTTATGCGGCTTTAGCAGTCAGCACTGGATAGAGAATGGGAGCAAATGTGGCGGCAGCGCCGTCTGCGGAGCTCATGATGCACCGTGGTTTCTTTCGTGTTGCGACTCGTGCGACAAAAATAGTGAGCAAATGAGCGACGGGTTGCCGCGCCGCCGGCCGCTCGCAGCGCCCCGAGTTGCGCTTTCCGCATTCGCCCCAGGGGCTGAGCCGCGACTCTGCCCTGTCCTGCCCTACCATCTTTCCCGTCACGCACTCTCTCAGCTCAGCCTCTCAGCCTTCCTTCGCGCTTCCAGAGCCGCGGATCCGTCGCTGTCGTTCTTTACTTCTTACCGGCGCTTCCTCAGCTCATTCCGATCGTTCGCCAGGCGCGCTCCACCCACACGTCAACTGCATACCACCCACGCTCCACGCGCCCACCCGCACGATACCTCCGCAGTCTTGCCACCCGGCCCCCAGGAGTCGCGTCTACACGCTTATAGTTTCACCATTTCACCATGAGTGTAAGCCTTAGCTCCGCCGCCTCCAAGCCCGCTCCTCCACCGCAGACATCTCGCGAACCCTCCGTCTTTCACACTGCTAAACCATGGCATCACAGTACGGAGGTTACAGCCAGGGCGGCTACGGCGCCCAGAATCCCTATGGCGGCAACGATGGAGGCTACGGCGACAAGAACGGCTACAGCAACCGTAAGATTCCGCCGCCCCCACCGCGCCTCACCGCGCGTTTGCGCCGTTACTAAGAGCGTAGCTTTCACAGAGCCCGACTATGAGATGCAGGCCATGAACAACGGCGGCTTCGCGCAGCAGGCCGCCGACCCGAATGCCATTCTCAACGATTGCCAGGCCATTGACCGCGCCCTGGACCAGATCGATTCGCAGCTCGAGCAGCTGACGCGCCTGCACAAGTCGGCCGTCAACGAGCCGCTCGTCTACAAGAACCAGATCGACAACTTGAACAACGAGATCATGACGGGCTACCGCGGTCTCGTCGACCGCATGAGGCGGATCAAGGGCATGCCCGAGTCGGGCGAGCCGCGCAACAAGCCGCAGGTCGGCCGCGTGGACCGCCGCCTCAAGAGCACCATCAACAAATTCCAGGAGGTTGAGAGCAAGTTCAGGAAGGAGCTTCAGGAGAGCCAGGCCCGCCAGTACAGGATCGTCCGCCCCGACGCAACCGACGACGAGGTCAAGCAGGCAGTTGAGGATCCGAATGCGCAAATCTTCCAGCAAGCGGTATGTGGCGCCGAGACATGTCTTGGATCCGGCCAAGCGTCCGGGATCAGAAATGCTAATTGTCTCGCGTCAAACAGATGTTGCAGAGCGATCGCCGGGGACAGGCGCAATCCGCGCTGCGTGCGGTCGAGGGCCGCCACAAGGAGATTCAGAAGATCGAACAGCAGATGGTTGAGCTGGCACAGCTGTTCCAGGACCTGAACGAGATCGTCGTGCAACAGGAGCCGCTTGTGGAGAACATCGAGCAGAAGGGCGAGGAAGTTCGTGACAACGTAGTCAAGGCCAATGAAGAGATCGCCGTCGCCATCGACAGCGCACGCGCCCGTAACCGGAAGAAGTGGTACTGCCTGGGTCTCGTTAGTAAGTGCTTTTTCCCCACATACCTGTGCTTTACCTTCACACCGCTGTTCTGCACGGTAGATCTTCCGGGGAAGATAGTTGCTGATCATGCCACGCAGTCCTCATCCTCGTCATCATCGCTATCATCGTCGCCGTCGTCGTCGTCATGAACCAGAACAAACCCTAGTTATGATACCCCGAACCTAAGGAAGAGATGCAAAAAAGAACAAAAAATGCGCCTCTGCGGAAACGATTTCTTTCTGTTCTTTCGTGCATCATAGGCTCATCAGAAACGGTGAACTTTTTGATTCATGCATGGAAACGGAGGAAAAAAAGGTTTAAAATTGGCCAGCATTCCTTGACGCGAAAAAAAAATAATCAAACCAAAACACCCGCCAAAGGGTTCAATCAGGAAAAAGGCATCCACGTAGATGTGACCCAGTGTACATTTTGAGCCGCTTTTATTTTATAATGCGGTCATCTCCCGATCATCATACAACACCGGTTGCGCAGGCTTGGAAAGATGCAGGAATTGAAGATAGATTGATGGGGGCCTTGCGCTAACGGAAGTTTAGTGATATCTTATGGGGGGGGGTTTCTTTGAGTGCTTTTCCTATCTTTTTCTTTTTCCTCATCGCCATCAACACCACCGCGCCGCCATCTCTGGCCTGCACGCGACGGTTATGAGCTTTTTTTTTTCTTTTCTCCTCTGACTGAACGAGAAATGGGAGACTTCATCTTTCATTGGGCGTTGGATTTTCCTTTTTGCTTTATTCCCTTGCTTGTTTGTAGTGATATGCTTTTCTTTTTTTCCTTTTTTGCTTGCTTGCTGATTAGAGATAGTCTGCTCGGTTTTGTGCATGTTTGTTTTTGTTTTACCATTGCCGGTTTTATCGCTGGCGCAGGGAAGGGCTGAGCAAACTAAAGTCTGTCTGTCTGTCTGTGTTTGATCGATTTGTTTCATCGCGTAGGCAGTAGGTTGCAAAACGAGAGGTTCGGCTTTTACTACTTTTGTTGTTTTCGGGTTCTTGCGTTGCCTTATCTTCGGTACGTTCGATCTCGTGAGAGGGTAGTATGTCGACGAGCGTACTTTTCTTCTAATAGCACGATTTTAATTGATGTGTGTTTTGATCGTTATGAGTTGGTAGAGTTTTTTTTTTATTTTCCCTTGACGGTGACGGAGAGAAAGGCCGATGCGATGTGCTACGAGTTTTGATGTCTTGTATCGTATGAAAGATGCTGTGACCTTTCAATCATGCGGGTAGTTGAAGTTGAGATTTAGATGCAAATTCATTTTTCACAAGATTACAATGACATCAGAACATAGACTTCGATAACTGGGTGTATAATTGCGTCATCTCTAGTAATGAAAGACTTGGTTGAAAGATTTTGCAACATACTGTGCCAGCACCATCAAGCATAAGAGGAGTTTGTTTGAGTTGAGAAGAGGGAACGACAACATTGTCATTCCGCTTCGATTTGATGCTAGCGAGTAGAGGCAAAGCGAAGGAAAAGCTAGAGGAAGGAAAAAAAGTAAAAACGCCACCAGATCACTGAAGACCCATCCAATGCCCCATGCGTCCGATGAGCCCAGTCCTGTCCATTTATCCCAAGGTATTCCCACGCTATGCAAGAAAGGTGTGTGTCTGGAGGGGGGCAGAGAGAGGGAAGGTAGTGGTGCCAAAAATAGACCCAACAACCAAAAGACCTGTCTGTGATCCCCATCCCCCAATGCCAAGCCGCAAAATAAACGCCGTGCCCAATGCTGTGATATGCGATGTGGGGTTAAGGAAGGGTTGTTGCTGTGGGAGGTAGTGTGTTGTGGCCATGCTCTCGGTCCCAAAAATAGAAACAAGGTGGGGGCCGTGGTGGTGGTGCGAGCGTCAAGCCACCACTACTACCGTCCTTCGCGACCAACAACAACTGCCAACCTCCACATTTTTTATGGTTGTTTTTGATGTGGGGCTGTGGAGCCCAACTCTGGCGAGTTTCTTGTCTACGCTGAAAACAGAAAGAAGGAAAACACTCGAGCCGATGAGGAAAAAAAAAAAGATGTTGCGAGTCGGTTCGTCCAGGGCGATGATGCTCTTGCGTGCAGCGAAGATCGTCAGGCAGTCCCGGGGATCTGCGCTCCGATTGGCGTTGTAGCGAGTCGCGAGTGAGATTTGGGAGTCGAGATCCGGAGGCGTAGGGCAGATCACGGGGCGATTAGATCGCCAGGATTTTGGAGATCGCTTTTTCCTTGTGGAACCGTCGCTTTGTCACTCTCCCCGCTCTCCATTACAGTCCGGCGAGTGTGGACATAGAGAGAGAAGAAATAATACTGTAGCAGGGAGGAGGAGAGTGCGGCGGAGAAAATTTATTTCCAGTAGCCCGTGTTGTCGCGGGAAGTAGAGTCGTAGGTCTGGCCGCCCTGGGTAATCTTGGGCGGTTGCGAACCCGGCTTCGTGCCGTAGCCGCGCGTGGGCTTCATGGATGAGGCCGTCGCTGCGGACGAGGCATAGTAGTGAGACGAGGAGGATGAAGGCGAGTAGTAGGCAGCCTGGGCCTTCTTGGAGCCGTAGGAGTAGGTGTCCATGTTGGTTGTTGTAGATTTTCTTTTGGCGGTGGCTTGGTTTAAGGTCGTAGTGGAGAGTGATGAGGTGAGTGCGGATGAGGCTTGCTGATGTATGTTGGAGAGTGTTGGACGGTGGCTTTATGGATGTGAGCCGGTTGGTGAATTGTTTGTTGGTGGTAGGGATAGCGGTAGTTGGTGAGCGAAGGATGGCTTTATAACTCCAAGTGTAGTCCTCAGTCTGACGGCCATGACCAGGCAGGCTTCTAACTAAAGCGCCAATGCGCATTCCAACAGGCGGCGCTGCCTTGGGGGTGTGACTGTGCGAGGCGGTGTTGGTTTTCGAAGGCCGCCCCCAAGCCCAGGCGTCGAGGGCCAACACCGCCAGCGGCAAGGCAGATCCATTGCGGCGTTCGAACATAAACCAGGAACCAGCGCTTGCGAGTGGCCTCAGAGTCATAGCGCGCAGTTCAGATTACGGTGGGCTTTCGCGCAAGGCATCATGAAGGCGGTTTTGCGCAGCTGCGCGAAAGAAGCGGAAAGGCGCAGGCTCCAACCACCAAAGACAACGAACGATGACTGGACATCAGGCACGAAAAGCCACACTTTACAGGCAGCACAATTGGATCCATGACGTTGAAGGATTTAGTTCAAGGCTGCAAAGGCCAAAAGGCGCGAACCCACGGCGAAAGCGGTTGACCGTGGCAGCGGAAAGAGGCAGTGCAAAGATGACTGACTGATTGCTGCCTTGGTGGGCGGCGGGTTCCGGGGCTGTTCAGCGACAAAAACCACGGCGTTCGCGCGCGGCGCGCACGAAGCGGCGTCGGGCCGCATCAGAATAGCAGTCGCAGTGGAGCCGGAGAGCATGAGAATAGATGCGGGAGAGCGATGGAGGAAGGCTGTGGGGGGGCGGAGAAGGTGGTTTTGCAGTGCGGCTCGGGGTGGGGGCAGCGGCTAAGCCCAGCTGGTCCCAGCAACTGCCAAATAAAACGCGGGCGGCGTCGCTTCGCCTGTGGGTGGTGTGTCCAACCACCTGTGCTCTTGTCTCTCCTATTTTAACAATGACAGGACCCACTGCTCGCCGTCGCAGTATGCTATTTTGACCGCCGGCCTGCTCTTTTCTTGGACGCTGCTATGTATGAGCCAGCATTCCTGCACGCGGCTCGCGTGCGCCGTTGCAGCGGTACCTGAAGACGACCGCTAAAGAAAGATTCAACACGTGCGACCAGTTGAAACCACCTGCGACCGCAAGCAGCCAACCAGGAGGCCGTCCCACCTGCCCGCTCGGAGCTGGTTCCTTGAAATTTCCCGATTTCCGCTTGTCCTCGGCGTTCGTTCGGGTTTTGCGGCAGAGTGGTCCCGTCAGGTTCCCCTTCTGGCTTCTGGCGCCAAGTAGTTCGCACATAACCCAACACAGATCCTCCGCAATCCACTCGTTCGTGTCAAGGGTCCCGTCCAAGATCTGTGTTTCTCTTCTCCGCAACCGAATCTCGAGGATCGTCCGTTCCCTGCCGTCGTTGTTTAAGCTTAATCGCACCGCACTACCCCGCCGAGGCCCAGATACGTCACTGCTGTCCATCCCCCACCAGCCATCGCGTCCAGGCTTCTCACCGACTGCTTCTTGATCGGCCTTCTTTGATCACCCGGACGTCACTTGACCCTCTTGATGACGGCGTTTGGAAATTCGAGAAGGTGGTCTGAATCGCCAACGACGCCATGCCGCGGCAGCTAAGCTCTACCCAAGCTTCGCGCCCAAGGTTTGTGAGACAGCCAGCGACGGCGCGCGACAGTTCGCACACCGCGTCTACCGCATCGAGTAAGACAGTCCAGATGCGGCCAACGCAACGGGGCCGACCCCAGTTGACCCCACGAGGCTTCCCCAGTTTTTTTGCTGGTTCCGAGGTCTGTAGCCGGAGGCTCAAAATGTGGAGGGACCACAGGGCCGAGGTCGTCAGCCGCAACTTTCAACCAGTTGGCCGTCGTCATGTACGGGCAAATGGAAGAGTTGTACCAGTGATGAGCGCGACTGATCTCATAGGAATTGCGATCCGATCCACGATTTGTCCAGACTCCGGCGACCAGCACAGCGATCGGGCAGCCATTATGCGAAAAGAAAAGCTCATGCAATGGCTTGACTTGGCGCGGCGCAAGACTTTAGCAGCTCATTGGCACATGCTTGATTGCGGAGGGCGCTCGCGACATCGCGTGTGGCGCATCGTTCAACGAAACACTCGGCGGCAGCAGGCAATTTGGACGAATCCTTCGTAGATGCCGTGCCACCACGTTGCCCGCTCCGATGCATGGTCAGCGAACTTCAGCCGCAGATCCAGCGCGGCTGCAGGGCCTCCGACGGAAAAATTGGGATGGTCGAGGTGTGGATGGACGACGAATCCCCCGTTCATCTTCCACGCAATGCGTCCCCTTACCACGCCACCGGCGCAGGGACGCCCCCGGCGTAGGCGATGCTTGGTTGCGATTTTCTGTTCGCAAAGCTCCGAAATGGGGAGCCGTGCGCTAGGAAACCCTTGCCGGAGCAGCTAGTTAGGGCGATGCTGTGTATTATTCCCGTATCGTGGGCACGAGGCGGAAGCGTAGGATTCGATGCGTCGAGGGCGAGGTGGCAGGATGGTGGCTCAAAACAGCCTAAAGTCGGCCGGTGGGACAACTATTCTGGCTCCCTACCCTCTAATCCCGGCCGCCGTGGAGCTGGGACGAGGCCAGCCTCCGCACACGGCTCGAGCCCTGATGGGCGCGAAATTGCGATCAAGCGCCGTCCAGGCCGCGACGGGCATAGCGGGCAGCTGTCGAGGGCGGGAGTACGAGTCGCATGCCGTGAGTAGCGTCGAAGAAACTTTCTGGATTACGCCTCAACGGGCATCCTTAACGTTCGCTCGTGCGGCGAGCACCTGAGAATGGGCTGGTGAGGGGCAGCACGACAAAAGAGGCCAACTTGGATAGGTAGAGGGTCCGACTCTGCAGGGCAGCACGGAGCGCTGATGAGCCGGCCCGAACTCCTGCAGTTTTGCGGGTCAAGGGTATTGTGGTAGTGCGTCCGGCCTTGCCTCTGGCTGACGCGCTCCCGTTGACCCGATAGACAGCCAGCGTGCAGGTGTCGCGACGGTTTCATCAAGGATGTGCGGAATAATCGACCGATGGCGGGGCACGGCCGCAGCTAGCGAGTCCTCGGAGGCTCAATCGCTCGCCCCGCCAGCCAGCTGCCAGCATCCGGCGCGTCCGCCAACTCCCAATGCCCGCCCGCCGCGCAAGACGGTTGCCGAGCGTCGTATCCGCCAGCCTTTCCACCGAGGGCGGAGACAGCTGCATGCGCCGCCAACGGACATGCACAGCGGCGCAGATCCAGCCAGAAGCCGCGCCGCTCCGCCTGGGCGCTGGGCATTGGCTGCTCGTCGATAGTTTCCCATGTCGAAACCTTGCCGGCAGCAACGCTAGGTCCTCGTGGTGCCTGGGGTGTTTCTGGCGGTGCCAGGGCCCTGGCGGATGGCAAGCCAGCCTCGCGACCGTGCCCTCGGCCGGCGTCCCTGCGTGGGATGGAATGGGCCGCAGCCTTGACAAATGGGAATTCTCGCAGCTCGCCAGGAGGGGAATTGGTCCATGTCCCCTGCTGCGGGCTGAGATGAGACGACACCGCATCGCTGCGGCACAGCGGGCAGCGAGCGGAGACGGCGACGGGGGCCTTGGGAACGGATTGGCAGGACGACCGGCTGGACGACCGGCAGCCGGCGAGGTGGACTGACGCTCAGCTTGGAGGCGTGCTGGGCGGCTTGGAGAGCTATGCGGCGCCATGACAATTTCCAGGTGCAGCGCGCCTCGGCAGGCAGCCTTCCCCAGACGATGACGGCGCAGAGGGGCGATCCCGTGCGCCCGGCTTGTCGCCCAGTCGCGCGCTGACTGGCCGACAGGGTGCGTGTGGGTACGTGGAGAATGCTTCTGGCGTAATGAATCTGCTGCCGAGACGAGCCTACCAGCTTTACCCGCCCACGGCCACCGCACTCGACCCGCCCGCGCTAGAGTCTCCGCAGAATCGCTGTCACCATGTATATATACTGCTCCGTGCCCCAAGCTGCTCTACCTCCCTCCCTGGTGTCACCCACGAATCGCGCAGGCCGGCCCAATTGGATATAAACGCGAAAGGACTCCCCAAGCCCCCTTGCACCCCAATCCCTCGACTCTTCATCGCCTGGCGCATAAGAGAATTCCCTCCTCGGTCGCAGCAATCATGTCTACCACTCACAACCCCGTAAGCCTGCCTCTTGCGCTCTGCCATATATGGTGCTAACATGTTGCAGGACTCCAAGGAGATTAACGGTACCAACGGTACCTCCGGTACTGACCATGCCGCCCTTCCGCCTAAGCAGCGAGTGCCGTACGACTATGGCGGCAACCCGCTGGCGCACATCGCGACTAACGATCCAAATCTGCGCCTACCAGCTTTTGGTGGAGAGTTCCAGCCCGGCCTCTACCGCGCTCCTAAGAAGGACTTCGCCAACCCTGCTCCTCTGGGCCTGTCGGCTTTCGCCCTCACCACTTTCGTCTTGTCTCTGATCAACATGGGCACCCGCAACATCGCCGAGCCTAACATCGTCGTCGCCCTCGCCTACGGTTACGGTGGTCTCGTCCAGCTGCTCGCCGGTATGTGGGAAATGGCCGTTGGCAACACCTTTGGTGCTACCGCCCTCTCCTCGTACGGTGGCTTCTGGCTTTCATTCGCCATCATCCTGACTCCCGGCGGCTTCAACATTGTCTCTTCGCTCGAAGAGCCTCTGGAAGGCTCCAGCTCTCCCAACACTGCGCAGTTCCTCAACTCCTTTGGTCTTTATCTGATGGTGAGCTCTAAAACTAGAAAAAATTCCAAGTATACTCCTGCTAATCTACTCCCGTATAGGGCTGGTTCATCTTCACCTTCATCCTGCTCATCTGCACTCTGCGCTCGACCGTGGCTTTCTTCTTCCTCTTCTTCACTCTGGACATGGCCTTCCTCATGCTGGGCATCGGCTACCTGAGGCACGACGGCAGCGCTCCCCACGAGCAGCTCATCACGGCCGGTGGTGCATTCGGTATCCTGGCCGCCTTCGCCGCCTGGTACAACGCCCTTGCCGGTATTGCCGACTCGAGCAACAGGTATGTTCTCCCTCGTACCCCTATCCTTGCCATGACCACTTGACTGATGCACCCGAGAAGCTTCTTCGTCATTCCCGTTGCCCACTTCCCCTGGTCCGACAAGGGCCGCGAGAGGCGTGGCAAGGTCGACAACAGCGCTGCGCGCGCTGAGCAGGCTGTCTAGACAGACCACCCTGACACTTCTGTTACGCAACGTCGAATACATTTGCATTTTCGACGCATCGTTTTTTGCTTTTTTACAAATGATATATTACTAATGTGCTCCTCTTGGCTGGAGCCAAGGGGTTTGGGAAATATCCGGGACATCAGGGATCAATTTTGAAAGAAAGCCTCTGGAGTATGCGCGGAGGGGAAAAGGGAAGCGCTGGATATCCGCGAACTGCAAGGGTTGCTTCGTATTCTTTTTTTTTACTGTTTATGCCATCCAAAGATACCACAGTTCTAATATGGTTTTGACATACTCTGTCCTTTTCTTATCCCTCGCTCCATTTCTTCTGCGCGCTTTTTCTCTGTCTTGTTCACCGCATTCGATCTGCATTCAACCGGCCCCTCAACCCCCGATGATGTCGTCGACGTGACTAAAAGCCTTTGCCTTCCCTTTCCAAGCACGCCGAGGCGCCTGGGCAGAGCAGCCAGCCCTAACGCCAGTGACGGAAGGCGCGGTGCTTGGCCAGAGCGGCGGCGCAAGCCCCCAATGGCCACTGACTCGCGAGGCCCGGCATGCTTCCATCCAGCCTAGCCTCGCCAAGGTGGGGAAGCTGAGCGCAATTCCCGATTCCTACAACAGCACAGATTCCAGAAGCAGCATCCTCGTTTTTTCTTGGTGTGAGATCGTCGGATGGCGTGTGCGCACGCGACGCGCACTTCTTCGAAGAAGGATCCAATCCCATGCAAGATAACACAATAATGGGTTCAGAGCATCTTTTACGTCATCCGTCGTCAATAAAGACAACCAACGCCTCGTCCATTCGCTCGGGCGCAAGCATCCGCGTCACGCGCTCCAGAACAAACCGTCCGCGCTCGAGGGCGCGCCGCTCGACAGGGTTCATCCAAGGTTGGCTGTCGTGTTCGTTCAATAATCATCAACAGGGTCACTCCACCACGTCGGACTGCTAATTGGCGGCTGACGAAGAGGCTGTTGGTCGTCTCGGTTAATGTTGCAGATGCCAACTTCCTTTTTTTGCCCTCCTGGGGGAGCGGAGGGCCCGCGCTTACGGGCGCACGGGGCATAGGATACATACACGTCGGTCGCTGCTCAATGCAGGCGTGTACACGAAAAAACAACGCGGACGAAGCTACTGCATTGCCGAACACAAGGGACGACGTGTCTTAGACATCTCCTGGACCTGGTTATCGGAATGAACGGTATGTGCGCCCCGCTGCGCTGCCGTGCACCAACGGCGAAACCGAGATCATCTCGAAGACAGGGGCCTCGTTTTTTCTCTTGTACTGCATTTAAGCTTCCAAGCGACGGACGATCGCATTTTTCTTGACTTGACTTCATGCGGACCTGGCGAAGGATAGTAGTGAATCCTGCGTGTAACGTCGCTCGAATCCAGATCTTTCTTCCCTTGCATGTGGATCTCTGAGGCTTTACCAGGGATGGGGAAGCGCGGCTACCCGGGCCCAGCGGCGGGATGCCGCAGCGGTTCCTTCTTGTGTGTGTGGATGGGACCGATCTGCGTGTGGTGCTTGTCTTTTTTGATTTCTTTTTCCTCTTTTCTTTTTCTCTCCTGCGCGCCTCTCATGCTGCGGGACCTGTCCGAAGAATTTAGGGGCACATGAACTAAAATGCACGTGTGTGATAAGTGTTGGGACTATAGAGGAAGCTGTGGCATGCGACGAGTCAAGAATTCGAGGTTCGAATAACGCTTGCTTGTCTCGGTAGCGTGGCATTCCTGCCCAAAGGGCTTCCGACTCGCTGGCGGCGGAGCTATATCGTGGCCCACTAGCCTGCGTCAAAACTGGGCGAACAAATCCTACGCTGTCACGGCCTCCTTCTTCCTTCCCGTCCAAGGTTCCCCCATGAAGCGCAAGTCAGGAACGGCAACCCACAGCTTCGGGACGAAGCGATTCATGCAAGATGACTCGAGAAGCTCCATTTTTAATCGGCCTTGGCACACTGGTCAAGCTTTTGTCGTACAGACCCGTTACAGCTCCATTCTTGGCGCGCAGTGGGACCCTGATGAGCAGGGTGAACCAGGGCAAACCAGGGCAAAACTCTCTCGAGCCTCCTCCTGCCGGAAGGCGTGCCAAGAAGATGTGTAAATGCTGCTTTGCATGTCGATCCCCACTACTTTTCCTGCCCGCTGCTCGCTATTTCGCCTTTTGTAGCACTGGGCAATACGGGCCTGCATGCTGAGTCGGTGACATCCCCTTTGCCTCTGCCTCTCACTCTTTCTCTTTCACGCTCGGCATGACATGCAGTTGCTATGATCGACAGGTCACAGCGGGCGACATGGCGCGCTGCTCCTCCTCTGGGGTGCGGGTGCGCAGCTGCAGCGCATGGATGCCGCCCTCCCTGGCCATCTCATCCCTCATGAGCGAGTAGATCATGCGATGTCTCGCCGGCTGCATCTTTCCGCGGAAGGCTTCCGAGACGACGTTGACCCTGGAAAGAAAAAGCGGCCGTCCGAGGACCAAAAGTCTGAGCGCATTGTCTTTCTCCAAACAACATGTGTATCATGGCGGCGGCGACGACGGGGGAACGGGTGGCTGGATGATGATGATGGCAACGGAGCGGCGCAGTACGTACCGGAAGTGTGTCTGTGGGGTTGGCCGTGTGCGACGGTTAGCTTCAGGTCGAGACATGGTGCGGTGTACTGCTCTGCTTCTGGGCTTGGGGGTGGTGTGGACGGAGCGGCCGACGCACCTCTCTGGACGTCACGCCTTGCATGGCTTTGTGGTGGGCGTGGTGGTGCGAATCATTGAAGATTTCGAGCGACGTAGGCTTGAGCGTCTCGTTGATCTGTGGTGGGAGCCAGAGCTGTTAGCCGTGTGGTCCGGGTTTCCGGAGTGAGTCGTGCCTTTGCGCGCAAGGCGTCCTCCATCGGGGTCATTGACTGGGCCATGGCTGATAGTTGGCGTCGCGCGGTGCCGCGGAGGAGAGCTGCTCGCTGCAACATCAAAGAATCCAGGCCGTTGAGCTGCGGGCGTCGGGGATGGTGGAGCGATGGTGGGGGGAAACGGAGAGCGGGATGACGGAGGCGCGACGAATCGAAGGTCGCGCCGAGCAAAAGACGAGCAGCACACCCATGACGCGCTTCTAGATTTTTGCTCCGGATTCCCTACGGGCTCAACACCACACGCCGACCATCACCGCAGGCAAGCTGGCCTCGCAGTGCTTCTGTTGAGACAGGCCTCGGCGTCTACTTCTGCAGCCGTCGCCGCAAACCGGACCCAATTGACCCACCAAGTGATCGGGCACTGGGCCATGACTGCCGACGGTCAGCTGCACGTAATCAGGACACCCCTCCCTGGCATATAATTGATAGACCTGCCGTCGCCCAGCCTGCAGAATGCTTGCCCGAGCTGCCTGCCGCTTCGCAACGAGACCGCCGTCTTTCATTCCCGCCCGCCCTTCGCTCCCCAGAAGCCCACCGCCGATCCTCCGCCAGCTGTTCCGCATGGCCTCGACGCTGCCGAGGTTGCCTGTCTTCCAGGCCATCGCGAGTCACGACCCCCAGCGCACCGCCGTCGTGCACTCGCTGTCCAACCGCAGCTTCAGCTACGGCCAGCTGCTGCACGACGTCGCCCAGGCCAAGGACCAGCTGCGCCACCACGCCAATGGCAAGGAATTGCACGGCGAGAGAATCGCGTTCCTCGTAGAGAACAACTACGACTATGTAGGTGCGCGCTGCACTTCCCTAGCGAGCAATTCGACTCTTTGGCAAACGCGCTGATTCGGCGCCCAGTGACGCTTCTCTCCATCCTGGCAAGCAATGCCATTGCCGTGCCCATGTCGCCCGCTTTCCCCGCCCACGAGTTGCAGTACATCGTGAATCAGAGCGCTGCTCTCATGCTTCTGGCCTCCGACAAGTACCAGGAGAAGGCGCAGGAAGTTCTGAAGGAAGGATTGGAGCACCAGCCCATTTCTGCGAAGATCGAGAAGAGATTCGAGGCCGCGTCGAGCAGCAGCGGCGTCGAATTCGATGCTGTTCCAGACGAGAAGGGCGGCATGATGCTCTACACGTCCGGCACCACTAACAGGCCGGTGAGAAGAAGCTGCAAACGTTACTGAGGAGCTTCAATGGCTTACTTTTACGCAGAAAGGCGTTCTGATCCCCATCTCCACGCTGACGGCGCAGTCGCAATCGCTCAACAAGGCGTGGGAGTACAGTCCGGAAGACCGCCTGCTGCACCTGCTCCCACTGCACCACATCCACGGCACCGTCAACGCCATCCTCGCCCCGCTCTTCGCCGGCTCCAGCATCGAGTTCATGTTCCCGTTCAACGCCAACCACGTCTGGGAGCGTCTCGCCGCGCCCTTCCTGCAGCCCGTCAACGGCGGCCAGCCGCGCGACAAGATCACCTTCCTGACCGTCGTCCCGACCATCTACAACCGCCTCATGCACGCCCTCAAGAGCCTCTCGCCGGAGCTGCAGGAGGCGGCGCGCACGTCGACCCGCCCGGAGCACCTGCGCCTGAACATCTCGGGCTCCGCCGCCCTGCCGACGCCGACCAAGGCGGCGTGGTCGGACCTCAGCTCGGGCAACGTGCTGCTGGAGCGGTACGGCATGACGGAGGTCGGCATGGCGCTGAGCTGCGGCCTGGACTTCGCCGACCGCGTCGACGGAAGCGTTGGCTGGCCGCTGCCTTTCGTCGAGGCTCGCCTCGTCGACACCGATACCAACGAGCTCATCAAGGACGGAGAGGAGCTGGACCAGTACGGCCGGGAGCGCCAGGGCGAGGTTCAGCTGCGCGGCCCTACCATCTTCAAGGAGTACTGGCGTAACCCCGAGGCGACGGCAAAGGAGTTTGTCGAGGGCGAGGATGGAAAGGGGAGGTGGTTCAAGACGGGAGATGTCGCGGTCAGGCGGGAGGTGCCGACCGCCGGCAAGAGCTCGAGGCCGAGCCAGGATTGGTGCAGGGGGAAGCTGTACTTCATCCAGGGCAGGAAGAGCGCCGATATCATCAAGACGGGTGGCGAGAAGGTCAGCGCGTTGGAGGTCGAGAGGGAGATGCTCTCGCTGTAAGTCTCGCTTGCGGTGCGCGGCACGGACCAATTAGCTGACTGAGAACAGGCCTGAGGTCTCTGAGTGCGCTGTCGTTGCCCTAGACTCGGAGCAGTGGGGCCAGAGGGTCGCTGCGGTCGTCGTCCTCACCGACCAGGGCCAGACTGCCGGAAAGGGCGGTAAGCCCTGGGGCCCAATGGACATGCGCAGGGCACTGAGAGACGTGCTGGCGAATTACAAGATCCCCACGGAGCTCAAGCTGGTTGATAACATCCCAAGGAACGCCATGGGAAAGAGTAAGTTTCGGGCCTCGGAGCTGGACATCGGGGTTTACGACTAACATTGTCTTTCCAGTCAACAAAAAGGCCCTCGTCCAAGCGCTGTTCGCCGGCAGGCCAAAGACGCCTCCTCCCGCACCAAGGAACTAATTTCGAGACACGCATTGGATGTCGTCCACCCAATTCTCCACTTGCTTTCAACGTTTCAATAGAATGATAGAGATTGGATGGGCGGATAGGTACCCAAAAGTTTTGGAATGTAAGATTATGACACGAACGTCGGATGAGGACTGATTAGCTCTGCTGGCAGAGAATGAAAAGTGTGAGAGGCCGCACAGAGTCGATGTGAGAAAACTTGCTTGGGCGCTGTCGATGGAGGTGGCCAGATCATTGAATATGCTACGCCCGCATGCGGATCCGCAGGTAGGCTGATGATCTCGGGCAAGCCGATTAGCTGACTTGGAAGAGTTTGGCCACTTCAAGCCTTGGCCACCGGGTCAACGAGCCAGGATGAAAGGAGACACTTGCCCGTTATGGCATCGCCAATTGTTGTATCAGACAGCTGAACAATCAGAGAGCACCCGAAAGCTTTGAAGAACAAAGAGAACATGCTGCTTGAGTGCGTTGTATCTTTGTTCGCCACCAATGCTTTGCTGTGGGGCTCCAATGGGCATAGATTACTCTTTGACAGGACAGAAGTAATCCTTGATAGGGCTATCAAGTAAGTAACGCGGTCATGTACAGTCATGCATTGACTACGGAATCATCCGGAGGCACTTGACGCTATTGTCTAGGCGTATTTGTTGAGAGAAATATCACACTTACGTCCGGACCATGCTCCAACCGCCAATGGGTGGTCTTATGACAAGTACAACACTGAAGACTATCTACTTTTGCCTCGGCACAAAAAGACCAAGAAGACCCAGACCCCCCGGAGCCTATCGCAGTAAAAGACCAAGAAGGGAAGGCAAACCACGGAGCAAGAAAGAAGAAAAAAAAAGTCGGATGCATACCTACACATCACACGCGCACAAGGGCGGCCCGCCCTCACACCGCTTCATGCGCCACAGCGACAAGCCTCATGTCAGCCTTGCGGGGTCTCAGTTAAGGCAAACCGAAACGGTCCGCGAACCACGGGGTCTCGGCTGTGCTTGAAGGCCACGCTTGGGGGGGCCCTGATTTGTCGGCGGCCAGGGGACCATCTCCGGTTGGACTTGACCAGATCCCGTGCCACATGCTCGTTGGCCGCGGGGAAAGCAGGAAGCGGGGGGCGAGTGAGGCGACGACGTGTGGCGCAGGCTGTGGCTAGAAACGGTGCATATGCAACCGCATGGTTGCGATTTTTAGCTACCTCTTTCTGGTTCGTCCACGGCCGTGTAGAGCGGGTGCCGGAGCTCTTCGACGCCGACCCTTCTCTCCCTCACACACACTTCTGCCTTATGCCCTTTGCAGCCTGTTCGAACTGGTCTCCTTATTCAGAATTCTTGCAGCGGAGAGGGCGTGCGGAGCAAGACGATTGGCTCGTTCACGGAGATTTCGTGCCGGTCGGAGTGACCGTCGGCCGGCGAGATTCTCAGCGTCGGCCTCGGCTGCCTTACCTGGTGCGGGTTTTTCGAACGTGACTATCTACTTGCATGCTGCGGGAGGGTGCAGTGTTGCAATTCGCGCCGCTGGATGCTGTTACTGGTTGTTGATATCGTGATGAGCGGCGGGCTGAGAGAGCGCGTGGTAGCCTGGGATGCCTGGCTGAACCGGCAATCGTGATACTTAAAGTGCGGCTGCTTAGCCACATATCAGGCTCGGAGCTCTTCATCCGAAGCTTCATTGATTCCTCCTCGCTGTCTGTGTTTGATCGGGCTGGGTTGCAGTTCCAGCTACGCCCCGCCGTCGAAATCATGGCCCCTCGCTCAGACCCTCAACAGCCGCTGAGCAGGGCTAGCCGGCGGTCTCAAACTTCAAGCGTAGCAGGTAGTTGATAAAAGGCAACATTAGCCACACATGGCTCCGCTAACACTTTCTCGCAGCGGAGTGCGGAAGTGTCTCGCGTGGCAAATACCCCGGCAACACTTCCCCGCAGTCCTCCAACAACCAGGCAGATCCAAGCCCAATCACTTCACAGCAGCGATCTGCACAGCCACAGAGCAACGATAGCCGTGGCGATGGGTATGCTTGCCTTTTTCCACTGCGAACAATGGGGTAACGTGCCGACTGACCCTGCGCGTTTAGCCCGGCTTCTTCCGCATCCTTTTCCTCGCTTGCACCATCACACAACGGTCGGACGTCGTCAGGTGCGAACTTTGAACTCAGCCACATGGGGTCTTGGGCGCAGGTAGAGAAGGAGCAGGGACCTGAGAGCCCTGGAGAAGAGACGCTGGCTCTTGCCTACTATGATGGGCGGGAAAATGGCGAAGAGGGAGAGACCAATCGAGAGCCAAGGTATGGTCGAGACGATCCTTGGAATGTGTACCAATACTATTTACAGCGTGAGAGATGATGTACAGCGACAGTTTCCTTTACAGCCGGTCGTTTCCAGGCG
>RHKH01000016.1:137683-165631 GCA_009829795.1 Lasiodiplodia gonubiensis | reverse complement strand
TAATTGTTTTTTTTTTTTTTTTTTCATTCGAATTAACCACGCATAAAGGACTCAAGATGTTGATCAGATCCTGGAAAGCAAGCTTTTTCAAATCAACGGCTTAGTCAAATCACTTCCGTAACCACGCTGGTCAAGACAACGATGCAATTTTGCTGCTAAGATATGTTTTCTCTAGAGAAACGAGAAGGAAATCCTTCAAAAAACTGAGCTGAGTATTGTCAACGCTCTTCTACTTTACTAGGAGTTCAGGACCAGCTGAAAGATACAAAGTCAGACTCGGCAAGGCAGCGCGCATTCCATCAACGCTTCCATCAATGCAGCCTTGTCTTCATCAGACGCATGCTGAAGATCAAATTTAAACTCATCCCATAGGCCGATCTCACATTCCCCCATTCTGGCCCTCGGGAACCCGAGTCCCTCAAAAAAGGTGACCCAGTACTTGCTTTTATCGAGCGCCTAGCCATCCGGCAAATGCCTGGCTAGGCCGAAGGCCATGTAGTCATCCCGCTTGTGTGCTATCGAGGGGTCATAGATATCATTTCCCAGCGGAGGCCACAGATGATGGCTGCCGGTAGGATGGGGACAAAAATTGATATCGTAGGTCCATAAATCGGTGGGGATCGCGCCGGAGACTCCGTCAAAGCGGACTGGCCGCTCGTACTCCCAGTGGTCGGGATCAAAGACGGTCCACAGTGGGGCCCCCATGCGAGCGTCGTCGATGGCCTCCTCGACCGCGTCGGCGTCGACGTCGTCACGGCCAGCCGCCGCCAGCGCGAAGGCGCCGCGCATCCCCGCGCGAATAAACTCCATGGCAAGATAGGCCAGCATGTGTTTCCAGGCGCCCGAGGCACGGATCTTGTCCATCTCGTGGGCCCACACGTCGTCCACGGGCACGTTGTCGGCGCGGCGACGGCGCTCGGCCGGGTGGGCGCGCTCCAGGTGCTCGCCCACGTCGGCGAAGAGGGCGAAGATGTCGGCGCGCCGCGCCTGCGGCAGCGAGCAGAAGTAGTTCATGCCCTCCTGTTCCATGCGCTTCACGGACGAGCGGTGCGGCACGCCGAAGACGCGCCAGAGGCTCAGGACGGCAGCGCGCAGGCGCGCGGAGAGGGCGGCGGGCAGCGCGAGGCTGGCGGTGAAGTGGTCGGTGACGGCGGCGGTGCAGTGTGGATGGCGTCGAGGAAGAGCAGCTGCTGGTGCGCGGCGAGGACGAGGCCACCACCGCCGGTGAACAGGCTGGCCGGGAAGACGTGGGCCTCGGCGGCGTACTGGGCCGCCTTCTCGCGCACGAGGTAGTCCTTGTGGGCGGCCCAGAAGGTGTGGAGCTCGGGGACGTGGCGGATGCTGAAGAGCGTCTGGCAGGGCAGGTCGAGGGCGACCTGGCAGCGCAGCTCGACCGGCAGCCTGGCCAGAAGGCTTACGCCTTGACGCGTGCGCTGCCGCTCCTGCTCCTGCTCCTCTTGGCTGAGCGGGCTGGCGTCGGTGGGGCCGTCGTGGTTGGGGCACGGCCCGGTGCGGCAGTTGTAGCAGAAGTTGAAGTCGGAGAGGACCATCTCTCGCTGCGGGACTGTAGTAGGGATTTCCAGTCCGACGTGGATGGCGGCGTGTCGAGAGTCGTACTCCAACATACTGTCTTTTTGGCGGTCGATTGGAGTTTTGTTGGTGTTTGAGAGAGTCGGAAATGTGGTTTACTCTGTCAGTCCGTTCTCAAACCTTGCGGTGCTCTGCATTGGCAAATAACCATGGCATCGAACCCTCGATATACTGAAGTGGCCGGGCTGAACAATGCTATTGTTCGTAAACATTCCTTTGTCTACCATCCTTGACTTGTCAGTCAACAAGATTGAAAGCGTACACTTCACTTCCGGCTCAGCTGAATGGGATCAAGGGTCATAGTGTGCGTAGAGTGATTTTTTATGACCACTGTGTCCGCCAGCGAAGAGATTTCACAAGTCAGCAGCATCTACTCGGTCACGAAAACATTGCCTTTGGCAATAGGGGCATGGTTCGTTCGGTCGATTGAAATGGTTCAATGAAGCTTATCACAGGTAAGGAAAAGCAAAGACTTTTATTGTAATGCCAAGCTCAAGAGAGTATGAACAGCCGCTATGGAGCTCCTCTATCTATCCATCTTTCCAAGAATCGACAGAATGCGAGCGAGGCAAGGTCACTAGTTTACGGGCCGCCAATCGGGCTTGTTGATACACCCTAACAGAGTATGAGTGGCGGATAGGAGCATTGGAAATCGCGAGGAAAACTTACATTGGAGGTAAAAGGCCCAGGTATCGGCATTCCTTCTCGCCAATTCCCACGGCAGCATTGCAGCTTGGGGCAGACCATTGACATCTTCAAAGAGGATTCTGCCGAGCGCGCCCCTCCCGATCGCAAAAGACCCGACTCTGACAAATAGCGCCATGGCTATGTCGGGAAGCCCGGCAACCCAGGAGTGGGCGAAAGCGAGGGGGCCAAGGGCATCTGGGCAGAAATGGATGGAGGGACGACGGCCGGCCCAACTGGAATACACCAGAGTTCGATCTCCGTTGCATATGCGCCTTGTATCGTAACAATTGATGATGCTACCCGGGGTCTGATCGAGCAATTTCCTAGCAATCTTGATCAAGTTTTCGGTGACGAAGCATCTGGCCAGGTTGTCATCCGTGTGGAAGAATTCGACAAACCTGAGCACGTCAGCAGCAGTAAGTAAACTTAACAAGCACACCACGTACATGTCGTATTCAGCGTTGCCGTTGCCACTGAAAATAGCGTGCCAAGCGCCGTCAACCGCCATCCTGATCGCCCATAACTTCGCGTCGTCGAGCAGCTTTTTTTGCCTTTCATCGCAGCCTCTTCCGGTGACTTCCAAGTCAGTCTTGGCGCCGTCTTCATATTTTCCCTGAGCAGCTAGACCCTCGGCGGCCAGGGCCCCATTGACATTTTTCACCGACACCATGTTACTGAGGAGATGCACGGCCGCTTGAACAAGGACGCCAGTGGCGGCTTTTTTGACATGAGCATATGTGTCAATCTGGTACGAGTAGTCGCCACCGCTAGAAAGGTCGTACTAGACGGACATCAGTAGCACCTGCTTGGCTGGAAAGAAGCACTTACTGTATCAGCAGCATCGAATTGGGCACGGGCGGATTGGTGACTTCCGATGTAAAACCAGTCGTGTTCGTCGGTGGTAAGTCTTTCCGTGACGTCAATGCCTGCATAGGGAACCAGGGTATCGTCTATGGCATGCGTCAGACTCGAGCTTGAATGGTGAGGACTGGATTCCTTACTGGCTGTGTAGTAGACGTTCGTTTTGTAGATGGGGCGTTTGTCCAGAATCGATCCGGGCTGGAAGATCTGGATGGGGAAGGGGTTGTTGTTAACCATGATGGCATTGATCTCAGTGGCGCCCACAAGGTTGTTCCCCATGGGGGCAATAGTGAGGTCGACGATTGGTTCCCACACAGGCGGTTGGTTGAAGGGATGGATCATGGGCACGGCCGAGGGCGGCTTCCTGCCCTTCTTAAAGTCAGGACACTTCACCTCCATCATAGCTTCGATGAGAGCGACCGCCATCTCGAAGCCAATGGGGTTGAAGTAAGGGTCGTCGTCCTGGCAGAGCACCAGAGGGCCGTTTGCCAGGACCATAAAGGCCACAAGCAAGAGCTGTAGCAGTTTCATGGTTGCGAGAGCGAGTGGGCCAGAGAAAAGAAGGAAGGAATGAAGAGCAAGAAAGAAGGAATGAAGAGGGTAGAATCTTGGAGCAAGAAAGACTTATATACCTAGGCCGGCAGCAGGGAGCTCAGGTGCCGCTAAGCGAGGACCCACCGCCTAGCCCAAAGTGGCATCTTGTGGTTCAAGCATGCCCAAAGGAGCATCTGCGCGCCACTTCCACCGACTTCCATGCCATCGCCCAACAGTAGCTCTGATGTCATAACGGCAACTGCTGCTCTCGTCCAGCTCGGCTTCGCGCCTATCACCGCATCCTACTTTACTCTCACCTCTCTCATTCATCCCTCTAGTCTAACCAAAACAACGTATCTTATTCAGCACCATATAGCTACCAGGTTATCCCACGTCCCAGGCACATTTGCATGCTTCCAAACCACCCACGACACTTTTGCCTCGAGCCGAAGCACCTGGCACGCTGGTAGTGAGTTGACGACCGCGCCAAACATGGTTCCTCCCACCTTGGGGCCTTCGAGCCTATGGTATGGAGAGCATTGATCTCCACCACCTTCCTCGCTAGGTTCAAGGGAGAAAGGGTCTATAGGGTTCGGGGCCAACCATGCCCTCCGGTTTTTTGCTGCTTTGATTTGGGCCTATCGACTTTTGGTCGGTTCGAAGCATCAGCATGACTGTTCAATATCTGAAGCTAAGCTATGGTCCATGAAGAATGAAACATGAAGTGGCTTAGGCGCGCTTTTATATCACTACTAAAGATGTCCCGTGGGCGCCTCGGCACGATGCGGAGGATTTCTAAGCAATTGCCGCCCCTGGAGGATGTTATTCTTCACTTTTTTCTTTAAGTCCGGCTTGAAGGGAGGGCTTTTCACTGAGCCTTCTTGAAATTACATGCGGCATTGGCTCTTTATACCCCGCAATCTTCTGTCATACCACGAAGTCTGCTCGCTTAATTCTATATCAAGTCGAGGTAGCTAATAGTCTGGCCCAGAAAAAAATCCGTGCGTCCGCGTCCAGACGGATGCTTCAACTTTGCCATATTTATTCGCTGTTGCAATACTCAGTGGACCGACTTCCTAGTTGTTAATTTGGCCCTGATTCATAAAGACCATTGGCAAACGTCATCTTCCATCTAAGGGCTCTCGGGCCTACTGTGCGGAGAGTCCGTTGCACTCCACCACCCTACCGAGGGAAAACTCCCGAGGGGAGTTTGCAGAGTATCCCGCCTGAGTGTAGGCGGGTGTCTCGATTTTTTGTCATTCATTTTTGGACTCGTCGACGATCGATTGGGTCCGTATTGACGTCAGTTTTTATTTTTGTTTGTTCCTTTTGCTTTTCGGGAGTATTGGACTCTCGAAGCTGGTCCATTCAGACTCACCCAAACTCCAGCTCCTGTTGGTGGTATGCCAACGTGCTATTTTCAGATATTTTCCCTTCTAACGCCGCGTGGCAGGCCGCGTAAGCACATCTCATAATGCCAAGCTGATATCTGAGGCAGACGCGCCTTCCCTTTTCGCTCACCCGGAGACGACGTTCCAAGGAAAACATTGGCTGAACCTCGGGAGAGGCGTTAAGTACTGGACATCCATTCATTGACCACGCACATGCATGCACGCATAAGAAAATAAACCCAGTCGAACGAACAATAATATAGGACGCGCAACCAATCCTGCCATCCGTCCCATCCTCTTCGTCCCCATACCTCGTATTCCCACCGGGCCGTGCACAGTATCAGCAAAGAGACCGCGAACAATCAGGGTGGAAAATTCAACGCCATAGAACTCCTTGCTGTCCAACACCCGTTGTTGGAGAACAAGAAGGAATAATCCCCTTCTCCGGCCGTGTTTCGTTTCCGTTTCCATACTCCTTATATTTCGGCCGCTGTAAACAAAACTCCCTTATTCACCTCGTTGAGAAGTCCATCAGATGAGGCACTCGAATAAACAAAAAAGAAAAAGAAGAGTAGTAAGACAACACGCTTGGTCAACCAACAACTTTTTACGCACGCATGGCGGCCATTCGAATAATGGGGATGTATTCTTAGCCTCGGCCCTTCAGTGTCCCAAGAGAGGAGAATAGAAGAGGAAGAAATGGAAAACACGGGTATCTCAAGAATACGTGTTTTTCCGGTCAGGGTATTGTGCTTTGTCCAAAATCAATAGAAGAAATCTCGTTTCATCTTTCCTTTTCATGCGCTTGCGTAGACCTGGCCGCCCTCGACGATGACTTGTTCGTCCAGTTTCGCTTCGGTGTCGCCAAATTCTACCCTCTTCCACGTGGTGATACGTGCTTTGTTCATGTCGATGTCGAATACGCGGACCCTCCGGTGGTAACCATCGTAGCCGCCGTAGCCGCCGAAACCACTGCCACCAGCGTAGCACATCCACAGCTTAGGGTCGTCATCGACCTTGCCAAGGGCGCAATAGTCGTTGACGTGGTCGTGACCACATGAAACCGCTAGCACGTGGTTCTCAACAAGGGCGTCGTAGAAATGGCTGTTGAACCCTGGGGCAGTAACCCCCTCCTTCCAGGTCCCCACAATACTGTTCTCTCTGAGAGCATATTCAGGGAGCGGAATATGGATGAATGCCATGTCCAGGTGAATGTGGGTATAGTGCTTATGCGCGTCCTTGAGGGAATGGGCTGTGTCCTTGAACCAGGTTATCTGGTTTGGCTTGAGCCAGTCGTAGCCGCGGAATTTGGCTTCGTCGGGGGAATATGCGTGCGTGTCAAGGAAATACAACGTCATTGCGGAGTGCTGCGAATTTCCTGGCGCCATAACTTCGACGTAGTAATTTCCCACACCTTCAATGGTGTTCGGTCCAGGTTCAGATAGCGAGTATGGGAGGGTCGTGAGGAGGGACATCTGCGCAGCGCGGGAGAGGGATCCCTCGTCGTCGTGATTGCCAAAGATGGCAGCGTACGGAATCTTACGTTTGATAAACAACTCTGCGAACTTGAAAATAGCCTGCACTGGGGTCAGCATTGTTGGTCTCTAGTATAATTTCGAGAGAAGCTTACGGATTGAGCGTCCGGCGCGGTGTCTCCATTAACTTGATCACCAGACAGGACAACCAGATCAGGCTTCTCCTGGTCCAAAATCTTGCCAACAAACTCCAAGGTCCGGCTGTCAGCGTCGCATTGGCCTCCGTTGTGGTCTTTCGGCTCCGGATCCCTGCAGGCGCCCAGGCCGGTGCTCAGGTGGAGATCCGAGACCTGCAAGATCTTGAACTTGCCGTCCTTCTTGATCCTGGGTATGGGCTTGTCGGTCTTGTGAGGCACGCCGCGGCGGACGCTGATGCGCGCCTCTTGTGCCTCGCCCGACGTGTCCAGCAGCAGGGGAGTGTCGCGGACCTCCCAACCGGGGCGGGGCTCGACGGCGTCGGCGCCGAACAGAATGTCGATAGCGGTGATGACCTTGTCCGAGTCGGAGTCGTGGCGCTTGCTCGAGCGCAGCAGCCAGATGCCAGCGGGACGCGACTCCCACTTGGCCGTCTCCTGGCCTTTCTCGCCCATTGAAGGATCGAGGCGGCCGACGCGCACGTCAAGCACGACACGATCGTCCTGGTTCAGCTCCTCCTCGCGCTTGCGCTTGACGTGCACGTACGCCTTGTTGAACCATCCGGAGCCGAGGTACAGATCCTTCTCGATACGGTGCCATTTGTCGGGATCGAGCTTGCAGCTCGACAGCGGATTGAGCGAGGAACAGGTTTGGACGTGGATGTCGGTGATAATCAGGCCCGGGTGGTGGACGGGCAGGTGGTTGTGGATGCTCTGGGGCAGCACGCGGAAATGGTTGTCGAAGAAGACGAGGATCAGCACGATGGTGGTAAAGAGCAATCCCAGCTGGATGCCGGTGCGGACCTGCGACGATTTAGCTTTGGGGTTTGATTAGCGGGCGGGTGGGCGAGATACTATTCTGCGGGTCATCCTGGCTACGGATCTCGTGAGCTCCCTGAGGCGGCGAAGCTGGAACGGGGGAAGAGTGCTATGGGGGCGAGGGGGCGAGAGTGGTGTTTCAGCAGACGGCTCGATGGGCGATGTGCTCCGGGCAAGCCATCCTCCCGCGCAGCTGCTCAAGGAGTGGTGTGCCTGGGCAAAGGGCTAGAAGCGCAGCGTGGAGAGTCAGAGCTCACGGTCTGGTCCTATGAATCGTGGCCGTTCAGCACTCGCGCCAGTTTAGCCCGCGATCCCTGCCCGCGGGCCGCCGCCTAAGTCGATGCCGCTTGCCAGGCGCAAAACAGGCCCGCGACTGACGCGACTTCACGCTACCCCAGATTCTCGCCCGCAGATCTCTGGAAAACACCGCACACTGCCTTCAATGCACCCGTTGGCCCGCCTGCACCAGGCGCTGCTCGCCCCCGCAGTCCGCCGCCAGTGCCGTCGATCGCTGGCGACGCACGCCCGCTCCAAGGTCTTCGCCGGTAAGCTTCGCCCGCCCTGCGTTTGGCGTCCCGCGCTGATCCGCCCCGCTAGAGGGCGATATCGTCCTGCTGCGGAACAGAAACCGCCCCGACCATGCCGGCGTCCTGACCAAGCCACTGCAGCCCGGCGTCGTCATCGGCAGCCACCATGGAAACATCCCTCATGACGATATCATCGGCAAGAGCGTCCGCGACACGGTCCTGACGAGGGTCCGCGACCCGTCCCAGACCAGGCAGACCGAGTACCGCATCCAAGAGCCAACGCTGGACGAGTACGTGCGCATGTCTCCGCGGATCGTCACTCCTGTGTGTTCACTGCTGCGCAATTGGATTGTCGGGAACGTGCTAATGCTGCTGTTTTCTAGATCTACCCCAACGATGCGTCATTCATTGTGAATCTATTCGATATCCATGTGAGCCCCGCTCTGCCCGGCGCTGCCCTTTCACCGCCATTGGAGATCTTGGAGGCCGGGACCGGACATGGCGGTCTCACGTTACACCTTGCCCGCGCAATCCACGGCGCCAACCCGCCGTTGCCCGAGTCTCTTCGGGTGGAACATACCCCTCCCACGGACCCTGATCACTCTCCCGAGGAAGTGACGTACGAGTCGACGACTATCGACCACATGGCCGAACATACGCTTGAGTCTTGGAAGAAGAACAGAAGGGCAGTCATTCACACCCTGGATAACAAGGCACGACACTCGAAGCACGCGCGGAAGATCGTCGAACGGTTCCGCCGGGGCATGTATGCTAATGACGTTGACTTTTATGTCGACGATGTCTCGTCTTGGATCAAGGCACGCTTCTCGGCGCAGACCAAAGGAGAGGCCAGCAAAGAAACCGAGCCGTTTTTGTCCTACGTTTTTCTGGATCTTCCCTCAGCAGAGGACCATTTGGAGATTGTATCCCGGGCTCTTCATGTGGACGGTGCTCTGGCGGTTTTCAACCCAAGTATCACGCAAATTGCGGACTCGGTGAAGAAAATCAAGGAGCTACAGCTCCCATTTGCGCTCGATAAAGTTGTTGAGCTGAAGGGATATGATACTGTTCGGGAGTGGGATGTTAAAGCTGTGCAGATCAAGGCGGCGAGGCAAGCAGCGAGCAGCAATGTGGAAAATAAGGAAGTGGATGCTGAGGAGGCAGCTACCGAAAATGCGGAAAAGGAAACCACTCTAGCCGAGCAGGCGGTCGAGGAGGCACATGACCTGGAAAGAATGGAAGCCGAACAAGCCGAACAGCTTCAGACAAGTAAAGATGAAGATTGGAAATTAGTCTGCCGACCCAAGACCGGCTTGACGGTAGGTGTTGGTGGGTTTGTAGGCTTTTGGCGTCGTGTCAAGACCTAAATATGTATGCTCTTGTAAGTTGCGTTTGTGTTTATAAAAAAAAGAATAGATAGACGTATGTAAGAGTAGTAGAGCTCTTGAATGTAAAATAGTAAATCCCACGCTCATCTTGTAGCGTTGTGCATGCAGCACTCTGGAAAGCTCCGATATCTCCGACGCCGTTCCGGCAAAACGTCAGATCAGATCTCAGGTCAGCCCCACCATTCCAGTCACCGTGTCGGCCTCAGCCTCAATCTTTAACTTTCTCTCCTCCTCACACTTGTACGATTTCAAGATGGCTGAGCCAAAGCACTTGACCGGCGACAAGGCCGCCATCGAGGAGTTCCTCAGCAAGTTCGACGTGAGTCCGACATCGCACGTTGACCCGCAGCGTTGTGTTTCTATGACTGACATGTTTCTAGACTTTCTTATTCGACTGCGATGGTATGCTTCCGCCTCATTCCGCACCCGCGCCTCACCTCGTGCATATTTGCACGAGCTCGCCGACCGTATCCCCTCTCGATCCGAGCCGGCGAACAATAAATAAAAGTGCGGATATTTAGCTGATCGTACATGAAGGATAGGCGTGCTATGGTCTGGCGATCACCTCTACGACCATGTTCCGGAGACGCTGGAGATGCTGAGGAGTAAGGGTAAGTGTTTCGCGCCTGGATCTATGGTCGCGTTGGGTGAGGAATCCGGAGGCTCATTCACGTTCTAGGCAAACAGCTTGTCTTCGTCACCAACAACAGCACCAAGAGCCGCGCAGACTACAAACAGAAGTTCGACAAGCTCGGCATTCCCGCTAAAGTGGTACGGTCACCTATATCTAAACTGCAGTAACGCGTACAAAAAAAGCGTCATGCTTACATTCTCCCGCTCGATTTTAGGAGGAAGTCTTCGGCTCGGCCTACAGCGCCGCGGTGTACATCTCGCGCATCCTCAAGCTGCCCGCGGGCAAGAACAAGGTCTTCGTTCTCGGCGAGTCTGGCATCGAGCAGGAGCTACGGGCCGAGGGCGTACCTTTCATCGGCGGCACTGACCCGAACCTGCGCCGCAACGTTGACCAGGCCGACTTCGAGGCCATCGCGAACGGCTCGGTGCTCGACCCGGAGGTCGGCGTGGTGCTGGCGGGACTGGACTTCCACGTCAACTACCTGAAGTACTCGCTCGCGTTTGCGTACTTGAGGAACGGTGCCAAGTTCCTGGCCACCAACATTGACTCGACGTTGCCTAACGCAAAGACACTGTTCCCCGGCGCTGGCTCGGTCAGCGCGCCGTTGGTCACCGCGACTGGCACGCACCCGCTGTCGCTGGGCAAGCCTAGCCAGGCAATGTTGGACGCTGTTGTGGGCAAATTCCACTTCGATCGCAGCAGGACGTGCATGGTGGGCGATCGCTTGAATACTGACATCCAGTTCGGTATCGAGGGAAAGCTGGGCGGTACACTCGCTGTGCTGACTGGCGTCAGCAAGAAGGAAGACTTCCTGGGTGAAGGCGATGGAACTGGCGTGAAGCCGGCGTACTATGCGGATGCTCTCGGCGACCTGCTGGTGTAAACTGAACGGTGCTAAACAGCAGATACTAGAAAGTAGAAGTAGATGAAATTAGACAATGCATGGAATGCATATTGATGCCTGGGGCATCATATTCGGCACCCCCGGCTACTTAGCGCGATGTGGCACCCTTGTCAAGACGCGAACGCGCCTCGCGTCTCCCAGCACGCGCCGCCCGCAACATTCTAGCACCGCGCGCCGCAACTCCACCACGTCCCACCCTCTACCACTGCAGACATACATATATCCCTTGCTCTCCGCCATTCGTATGCTATTGCTGGTAGAACTATCCTAGCAATATGCAGCGGACATCCTTTACACGCATTGATCCCAAACGGCGCGCAGACGTCGACTTCAAGAAACGCCAATTCGCAAAGCCGACATGGAAGGAGCAAGAATACAAGCACAGACTTAACTTCTACATCTTACCGCCCACTGCAGAGATTACGCTCGAGGAGTTCGAAGAGTGGGCAATCGCAAGACTAAAGGGTGAGCAACCCTACTACGCTCCCACTGGTTTACACGCTTGAGAACGACCATGTCCCAATCAACGCGCAAATTCTACTCTTATGCGTAATAATTGAGTATGAAATAGCTGACATACATATCATGCAGTCCTCTCCGAACTCGAATCATGTAGCTTCCGCAACCGCTCGCCCGAAGAGACAGCCTCGTACATGGCGCCCATCCTGGAGAAGCACCTGCCACTGCACAGCAACAGCAGCCGCAGCACGCAGCTAGATGCCGAGCGCAAAAAAGACCACTACTCCCACTTCATCCTGCGCCTCGCTTTCTCCGCAACCGAGGACCTGCGTCGCCGCTTTGCGCGCCTAGAAACAATGCTGTTCCGCCTGCGCTGGCGCGAGGAGAACGTGAACGAAAGGCGTGAGTTTGTTGACAGCTTGGATATGGGCGGTCAATGGGAGAAGGTAACTGAGGAGGAGAAGAGAGAGCTGGGTCAAGATCTGCTCAGCGCCACGGCGGGGGCTGGGTTCGGGAAGAGGGCGGAGGAGGAGGGCTGGTTCAAGGTGGATTGGGAGAAAGTGCCGGAACTGGTGGAACAGAGGAAGGTACTCATCAGGAGAGGCGTCGCTTATGTTCCTGTGAGGGAGCAAGCGAGTTTGATTGTTGCTGAGTACACGAGGAGGTTGGATGATGCGTTAGAGGTAAGTAACGTTTGCGTCACGCCCAATCAGGCGTTCACGATTTCTAAACACACGGTCTTGTTGAGTTGAGAGCTGACATTTATTGTAGTTGACCTCTCGCGCACTACCCCGGCTGGATGAAGACGACCGCCTTTCCCCTATCCTCTCTCACCTCTCGAATAACTTCACCGCTCCGGATACCACGTATTCATCCGATACCTCCATCGACGGCCTTTCCGCTCCCACCGCGGCCTCCGTCGACGCGCTATCCAAGCACTTCCCTCTCTGCATGCAGCACCTGCACCGCACCCTCCGCCAGAACTCACACCTCAAGCATTTCGGCCGCCTGCAATACACCCTCTTCCTGAAGGGCATCGGCCTCTCGCTAGAAGAGTGTCTGATCTTCTGGCGGCGCAGCTTCAAGCTCATCACCGACGAGAAGTTCAACAAGGAGTACCGCTACAACGTGCGCCACGCCTACGGTGATGTTGGTGGAGACGCCAACCGCCGCGGCCGCGGCTACACGCCCTACTCCTGCCAGAAGCTCACCACCGAGCCGCTGCCCGGCCCTGGCCAGACGCACGGTTGCCCGTACAGGACCTTCGCGCCCGAGAATCTGGTCTCGTTGCTCCAGCAGACGGGCGTCAATGATGGCCAGGTGCTGAGGGAGGTCAGGGACGACGTCAAGAGGCAGCGGTATCACATCGCGTGTAACCGCATCTTCGAGTGGAAGCACAAGGGCGAGATTAAGAAGGTTAAGGAGGAGGGAACCTGGGGTGCCAGCGAGATGGATACGATTTTGCACCCGAACGAGTACTTCAAGAGGAGTTTCCTGCTGGGTCACCTGGGAGAGGAAGGCGGCAGCGCATTGAAAGAGGGGATTAGGTCGCAGGGTTGAGTGTTGAATAGTGTGGGGGGAGTTTTGTACTAGGAAATGGTGTTTTATAGGCTTAGCTTGGATGCCATGGCGTTCTGGTACCTGGTAAAGTGTATGGTCGGGTCATGGATTTTAGCTGATAATGCTAGACGTCTCTCTTCATGCCTATCCCTACATTGGGGCTTCTTCACAAAACGCCTCTTGCGAATCACATGAAAGCAGGTGATAGAGCGTGGGCCATCCAACAACCCATACTCAATGCTCACATAGACGCATAGTTTTACTCAGTCAGTTGCGTTCTTTGAAGCCCAACGATATTCTATCATATTAAGACAACCATAAATCTCGTTTACAGTATCTTCGGCTTAACAGTAGCCTTCTGTAACAAATTTGCTAATTTTTCTAAGACAGAATCCGACACATACACTCCGTCTCACTTCTCTTTGGTAGCCGCACCATCCATTGCCCTTGACTAAAAGAATTACGAATAGATTTCTGTCAGACTATATTAACGCCATAAGCCAGCACTGGAAACAGTGCGGTGTCGTACTTTTCTAGTTCGACAATTTCATAGTACGTGTGGTTTATTTGTGGTCAGCTTCAGGGCATATATGATAACGACGAAGTTCATCAGTTAGCATCAATGATAACAACTTTCATAAATCTTATATCATATGCCCTGATGAACGATGCTGGAGATATTTATGTAACTGTCAGATGCGTAGCAACTCCTCGAATCGTCCAGGCGGGCTGAAAGCCACGGGGGAGTGTAGATGTTGAGCTCGCGATCGAGGATCGGAACACCCATAGCGGCTTCAACACTTATGTGAGTCAGCTCAGGAAGATATGTTCTCGCACAGTGAAGAAATATTGAAAGTGGATAGCGGAATATTCTTTAGAACCCCTCAAGAATGCCTAAAGCAAGTGGTTGTGCGAACAACTGAAATGTGCCTCATGTATGGCGGTAGCAAGGCTGTCACGCTAACATTTGATAAATTGACAGCGGCACGTGTAGTTCGCAGTAACATTTGAGGAGCTGGAATTTCGTTCTATAAAAGGTGGCCAAGTTCCCGACAGACCTTTTCTGACATCGCGTCACACTACGTCTGAGCATCTTCCACGCAAAGTTTGCTTCTTCCAACAAAGAGGGCGGGTATAACACTTTCCGCTCCTCCCGAAGATTCCAAGTCAGCAGGTGATGGTCCAAGAATCTACTCAGCGAGGCCGTCAAGTCGCTGATCTTCACAATTGTATGGAGGCTCGCATCATCATCTGACTCCGTTTTCCACCACTCTTTGCTTCCAATGCTACTAACTAGTACGCAGTCTAAGTTTGGGCAGCGTCTCATTTGGCATTTGAAGTTTAAAAGCTATGGCTACCAGACCGGCAAACCGAGTCTTACTGCCTGTATGTGCATTTCTTTCTTTGTTAAGCACCTTTGAAGTTGGTTAACACCGCACTTTATTGAGAAATAAGGTCAAGCAGCATTATATACTGGGTACTTATTGTCTTACGGCTCATGTCACGCAGCTGAAGTCATGGGAAAGGCGGGCTGCACAATGATGCGCTGCGGCTGCAACACAATACCGGTGACACTCGGTCAGCCCTTGTTGGTTGAGGTCAGGAGAGACACGCTGTGCATAGCGTGTGAACGATATGCCAAGATACGCATCTCCACCATCGTAGCTACTCGACTGTTCTGGTTCAAAGCCAGCTTCTACCTCCGTATTTCCTAAGTAAGCTCCCTACATTTGAGCCAAACAATGAGGAACGAGCTACTGGAACTGTTTGTGGCCTCTTATTCGCGGCTGAGGGAGGGATGGTATCTAAACGCTGAGCCGCTTAAAATATCAGGAATCCAACTATTCCCAATTATATATGTGCATCATCTTCACTTAATGGTGCGTAATTCCAACTTATGGCACCTCGCAATAGTTCGAATGCAGCAGCACAAGCTACTAATTCATCATACTCATGAGCATTGAAGAAACAATATGGAGCCAATTCATACGAAATGCCAAAATAATAGGATGACTTGGAGGATCCGCGCAATCGAAATACACGACAAGCATTATGAGTGATACTTTCCGCTCGCCATAATCTATGAAATGGCCATTCAGCATCGAGTTGCCATGATGAATAAAAGTGACGGGCAAGGATCCTATTAAAGAGAGAGAGTGTGTATGTGAAGGCGAGAGCGAGAGAGAAAGTAATGGTGAAGTAAGTCGAATATAAAGCAAGACAGAGAGAAAGTGAGGTGAAGCTTGAAGGTTGATTCGCTCCCAGTCCGTCTTGCAACTTGGTGCTTCTCTCGAGGAGTAGTTATTGAGCATCTTTAAATCTTACACTCCACTCGGAACGCCCTCTAGGAGAAATTAGATGGCCAAATGATCAATTCAAGCTCTATGCATACCAGTTGCATGCACGGGTCTGTAATCTTGAAGCCTTCTTGATGAAAGAATATCAAATGACCTATCAGCTGGCTCTGTGAACAATATTCGGCTTAATCAACTTCATTTATATCTTTCAATCATCTACTCAGTCGCTGCTGCATTCCAGCAACTCTTTATCAGCTCTTTTTGAACGGCTATGCTATGGCTAATGACTTGGAAGGTAGGAGAGATAGCCAAAGCCACCGTTTCCACTAGGGTGCATGTTGAAGACGCTAGTAAGCTGATTTTCCATTCAATGCATTCACCAACAGAACTCTTAAAGAATTTTCGATCCCGGTATCATCTGAAAAGAGTGCATATCATCATTATCTAGCTTACCTCTACCATCACTGACCGCTTACGAGCTGCTCAAGGCAAGGTTCTGCAAGAGAAACCACGGAGACAACACCGGCCCAAAGACAGTGCTGAGCTACTATACATAGTCAAAAGCTATGGAAGACGCTTGACTTTGCCTTTCTCACAGTCTCGCTGGAACGCCCACAGAAAAGCTATATATGGACCACTGTCCCGTCTAGATGGTCCGCCGCGTGCAAGTAAAGTGCATGCATTTCGTGACGCAAGTTCCGTGTGCTGGGAAGCACGTGGGAACAGCATCTACATATGCAGGGATATCGCACACGATTGGCTCAAGCACAGCAGGTCACAAATATCAGACCCCCTGACCCAGGTTCGCAGACAGCACCGCCTTTATTTAACCAATCTGACTCTTGCAGCTTTTGGAACTCTATTGCTTTGCTTCTCTAGCGTCCAAAACCATTCAGCTCTTATCACAATGCCACTGTGGAAAGAAAATTGCCAACTCGTTACTGCTGCGTCGTCAGTAATATCTTGCCCACCTCTCTCTATTGCCCATTGGCGCCTCAATCTTACCATAAGCATGATTCTTACCTAATACTACCAATTCGCGGCCACCGATACAGCGCACCATCATCTCACACAAACGATGAGCCGCACCATCCACATCTATCAGCTCCTTGCAACCGAATGCCAACATTACTTACCACAGAACACACAGAACACCGAGAACAACACGAAGTAGCATATGCATTCGAGTTGTTCAGCATTGCCAAAGCAGTCCCACTTGCAGCAGAGAAAGCACTCAGCTCTCGACAAGTCTTATATAACACGAGCCGAGCCCAGACCCTCCACGAACCCCGCAGAAACAGCTGCAGCGTGCAGCAGCTGATGCTACACGCTGCAGGCGGCCGCTTCGGCGGGGAAGACAGACGTGCAGCTGCCAGCCACAGCAGGCAGCATGATCAGCTAAGATCTGACGCGCATGGGCGGCCCGAGTGCCGGGCGGCGGGCAGCCAGCCAGCCAGCCACGCAGCTGCAAGGATAGTGACGCAAAAACGAATGGAGCCAACACATGGGGTAAGATGCACGACAGTACCGCACTCGGCCCCGGGCGTACTGCCCGTGTTGTGAATCTTGTGTGGAAGCTTGCGGAAAGGTGTCTCCCCCACAGCCATCCATACACATGATCCACAGAAATACGCAATAGACTCAGAATATTTTTCTTTGAATTGATCATGTACTATGAACCAAAGTTGGGTTCAAAAGAGAAAAGAGGCCATGTCAAGATTCCCCGCTGACCTTGCCCAAACCTGCACGCCAGTGTATCCCATATGCACACGGTCCTTCAAAGTCCAATGCTGCTCCCGGGTATAATCCTCCGTCATAAAGTAAAGCATTATCCCAATGCCTTTTCATTCCCATAGTTCCGAGCTCCTGGTCCATTCGGAGTCTCATCCATGCTCATGCTGAAATGGAACAAACCGCCGCCTTCTTTCAAGATTGATTTTTCTTCCAACCCAGAAAACTGACAGTAAAGTTTTCTCCAATCATTGGGCTTCTAACACAAATTGGAGGAAGCCCTTGCTCATCGAGAATGGAACGTTGTACGCTTTGCTTTCGTAGGCGTTCGTTGTGAGGCCATCGGATGGAGAATTATGAGTCGAAACGAAGATAAGTTGAACCTGTACAATCCGGGGTATCCTGAAAAAACACGTCAGTCTCTGCACCATCCTTACCCAGGGATAATCAAGAAGGTATGCTCACTTCGAAAACGCGCACGCATCACGAGAAGAAGAAATGATGACTGCAAAACCTCTCCACCAACAGCGATGAATGAGAAGATCAATGACCAGTCAAACCGCTCTCGCTCGTCAGCGAGCTCGTAGGTGGGCGAGTGCTGCATGGGGTGATGGCGTCCTTCTCATCCACACCCGCTCGCACCTGGGGTGAATAGTATCCGCCGTGCTTTTGCTCTGGATGCGGGCCGCTGATGTCCGAGTTGGGCCTTGGCTTTGGCTGGGGCGCTCCAGTCATCTCCAAATCAGTGCTCGAATACTTCTTCTTTTTCTTGGTGAATCTGGATGAGATTAAATAGTGCACATCTGCAAATGCATCCTTGGTCTGGGACCAAGATGTGCTAACGTAGATGGTGCAGTTCCAGAATCCTTGTAGGGGCAAGACGAAGGCGGCAACAACGTTGAGTGCGAAGTTAGGATTGTCGGGGTTGGCGAGTGCGTAGACACGGTTCACGGTCGAAGGGATCCAAACAACGAAGAGTGCGACGAACATCAGGAAGGCCACCTTGGCGTAGCCCCAGGCGGCATCGTTGGCATGTCGATTACCTGAGCCGCTGCCGCCACCACCTCCTCCACCCTTGCGGTGGGCATTGCCCGAGCTGGTAGGGCGTGGGCCCTCGAAGTCGAGAAGGAGCTCGGCTGGCATGGGAGCGCCTGCAGAAACGGAGGTCGAGAAGACGTTCTTATGGTCACCCTTGGCGCCGGATACGGCATTCGAGTAGGGCCAGACGGCGCTGTTCGGTTCGTACTGCTGGAAATGCTGGTTATCGCTAGGCTCGGAGTTGTTGCGGTGAGTGCTTTGTCCAGCTGTCGTGCCGCTCAGCTTCCTTGTGCTCGAGAAGGAGCTACGCGCATCGGCCTCTATATCACCGGGCCTCAGGTTGTCCTCGGATCGAATGGCTTCGGAGGTGACAACGACCTCGGTAATGGCGGTGACACCATTGGCGGTGAAGGGGTTCCTGATCTGGGGGAAGGACGACGACTGATCATTGCTCCGTGAAAAAGCACGGAGGGCTTTGCGCTGCTTGAAGATGATCCTTCCCGTGTAGCCGTAGATGCCGATAGTTACCGCGATGACGACCCTGGAGTCGGTTCGCGTTAGCAAAGACGTCAAAAAGCGAATGGGGGAGGCGAAGTTACCAGACGGGACCATAGAAGAATGCAATGCGCATCCATTCCCAATCTCTACCCACCCAGCACCAGAGCTTCACTCAGTTAGACTAGTCTATCCATATATACGTGGGCGACTTACGACGGCATCTCCATAGATTCCCATCTGGAGGGAAGATTGGTCCAAGGCAAGGTATATCAGGGCGGGGATGAAACAAATGCCGTAGCTAGCGATGAAGTATCGAAGCTCAAGGTTGCGCAAGTCGATGGCATTGTAGTTCCTGCATGCTTGTTCAGCCAATGTGAGGCCAGGAATGTTTCAAGAGTGCTTACTTGAAGAACGTAAGGTACACGTTCAGGGCCATGCAAAAGGTCCAAAGGGAATCTGCAGGCATGAACCTTTCCAGGAATTAGCATGTTCTCATGTGAAACGGTCACTTGCGTGGGCAAGTGAAGCTGGCGGGGCGGGCTCACATCTGGATGAAGAAGCCTTGGAAACGGCACAGAGACCAGGATGCGCCGTGGCTGGGAATGCCGCTGACCGAGATGACGGTGGCAATGTTGGTCAGAATGTTACCGATCGACGCGTAGACGATGAGCCTGTTGATCGGCTTGCGGAATGTTGGGAAGAAAGTGAAGGTGAGCAGGATGAAGAGGCAGCTGACCAACGAGACGGCCGAGGTGGTGCGGGCCATGCTCTCGAGGACGAGCTCCTGAGTCGGAGTCATCCTGGCGGATGGTGAGAGCGATTGTCTGGTGTGCGCGATCAAGTGGTGGGCGAAGGTGGAGGGGCGCAGACAGGGTGGAGGGGAAGGAAAGGATAAGGTGGGTATGCCGGCGCAGGGCTCCTCGCTTAATTAGCCCTGGACAGAAGAGGCAGCGGCGCGGGGGTGGTGATTAGGGTTGGCCAAAGTAAGCTGGAGGAAGGTGCGGCTGTGCGATTGCCGTATTGGTCTGCGGGCTTCCGGGTTTAACCCGCCTTTGAGGTCCGACGACTGAGGTTCGAGGGCCACTGAGGTTCCTTCTCCATGCGTGAGTGGAGATCTGGAATGTCCTTATCCCAGGGACCAGAGGGTGCACGGGTGCCTGCCGCGCTGGAGCCCCGTATACACTTGACTCGGTAGTCGAATTCGCCGCGGGATCGGATGCCGGATTACGAGATGCGGACCGTAGTGGATCTCCTGGGACGCCCTGTGACAGGGATGGCCGCTGCCAACGAGGGTGGGTGCACTTGCAGATCAAATTAAGACGAAAGGAAAGCCGCGGAGAAGGCAGAGTTTGATGCCTGACTCTCTGTTTGCTTGGACAAACGCGAGAAGGACAGCACGACGCGGACCAGGGAGCTGACAATCAAAAGGATGGTGTTGCGGTGACGAGCAGTAGGTGCTAGGGCGTAAGAGTGGAAGTGAGGGTTGCCCGTGGCACGTAGCACAGCGCACAGAAAGATGATGTGACGGACGAGGCTGGTCGTGTTACAGAGAGTTTCGCACACCAGCAGGTCGGGCAGCACGCGGGCTTGCCTGTGAAGCGGGCAAAAAGAAAGTAGAGGTTGAAAGGAGCCGCGACATGGCACTGGCAGGGCAGACTATCGATTATTTTACACAGCGACCATTGTCTCCGCAGAGCTCGGGGTCCGGGGCAGCTCGGTCCAGCCAGTCGGATGGGTCGCCCGCCGCCACAAGGGCTCGAAACGCATGTCGGCAGAAGCGCAGGGCCTGGAGCAGGGCAGCGTTGATGCGGCGTCAGCGCTGAATCGCAGCGGCCGTGCGGCGAGCCTGACATTGATGAGCGGCGATCGACGCCCGGCAGCCAGCCGGCAAGGGGGGCTCGGGGGCACGAGCGATCGGGTCCTGCTATCAAGCATCCCTTGGCGAGTCGTGACGGCGAGGATCAGAGACGGCGTCAGGTGGTGGGAAACCGACGGTCCGGGAGCGCACACAGGGGCCTGCCTGCAGCCTAACGCCCAGCATCGAGAGCTCATCTTAGGTTCGACACCAACAAAGTGTAAGCCCAGCGCAGCCATCGGCCGACAGTGACGCTCTCCCGCAGCACTCTCGCCGGCTGCAAGCCTCGCAACGTCGTCGCCGCACGATCGTCAGGGCGCCGTTCCGCTAGGAAATCGCGGTCGTCCACCGTCACACACGGCGCGTGAAGGCCGGTCGATTCGACCAGGTAGCTTGCCACCCGTGGTCCCGGCGGAGGTATGTCCTGGTGCTATCGTTGCAACGGCGGCGCCTTACTCGTGCGGCCGAATATGGATGCTCGTGTCGCACTGACTCTCGCCAGGCACCGGTCCGGCTAGCCAGCTGCCCGGCGCCATGTTCATGAATGCTCTGACGCAAAGCGGCCTCGTGGGTGCGCCCTGCTACTGCGGATCAGCCTGCTTAGTGCTCACCATAATCCGGGCCGTTTGCTGTCGCCCTGCATAGCTACGCGTAAGTGCGCCTAGCCCATCGGCTCATCAAATAACGGCCCCTGGGCGGGCGACGATTGGCCGGCTGTGCCGCAGAGTGGAACAGAGCGGAAGTAATGCAATCACGGCGGTCAGCTGCAGCAGCCACTGCTCAGCCTTATTGCGCGCAGCTCAGCCGGCGTTTGTCCAGCCCGGTAAGCGAAGTTTTTCTTCATGAAACCAAGCTGTGTGAGGAGAGCACAGATCCAATGACTCGGGATCGCTTTCCCCTATCACCTCCCCCGCACCGGGACCCACTGCCCGGGTACCCCGCGAATTGCCTTCCGCTCATTCCTTCTTTTGGCTACCCGCTCCGACACTTTTGTAATTCCTCCACCACCCACTCCCAGAAACACTCACGCACTTGTCTTTCTCGGAAACGCGCACGCCCATCCTCATCCCTACGTGTCTGATGCGACCGTGATCGGCGCCTTGAGCTGGCTCTAACTAACTTGACCAGTTCAGAACCGTTCGACCTGCGCCTTGGGGCCCGCAGAATTCACTCACGCTCTTCGGTAGAACTTTTGTGGGTATCTGCTCGGCCCTTTCTCTACACTTCTTCTAGTGTCTACGGCCAGCTATCGGCTTCAGCTACCTTTTCCAGACCTGGCTGAAACCCTTGAATGATTTGCGCCATTGGAAACCATCGGTCCGTTTTATCCAGAGTCAGGCGGCGTCTTGACCGACAGCCTCGTTACCACGTGCGTCGCCTTTCTCTGACGCGGTCGCTCCATGCAAACCCCTGGACCACGCCATGCTTAACCTCAATAGACATCAACCTTAGCTGTCATTGATCCTTCACAGAAGCCTTCACACTGCGTCTTGCATGGAGCCTTCCATGTTCCCACGTGGTTGGCTACGCCCCACCCGCCGCCTAACCACACTACCACTGTTTCTGTTCGGCATTGCCTCCGTCCGTTTCTATTGTACTGCACGAAATTCAAGATGCGCCGGTCGCCTTGCCACAACCTGCTCTATGTCCGCCTGGGAACAGCCGTACGCAAGCCGCCAATTTGTCGTGCTGCGAGATGCGCACACGCGCAGCCCCCTTCTCGGTACTGTTTCCTCATCAGTCACTTACCCTCAGCACCCTATCTGAACATTCCCCTCTCTCAACCCCTTCGCCAACCCTGGCCCTCTCAAGCCCCCATCTGAACATACGTATATCGGAGCGTGGGTAGCTATTCCGCGCCTATGCTGGGTGCATCTTCGGACCCCGCTCTCCGCCTGTTCCTCACAGACTTCTTGTTAAGCATGCGCAAACGGCACAATGTCTGCAGCTGACCATTAACCTCGGCATACTTTTGTGGTGGTGTGATATTTGCCAAGTAGCAGATGGATCGATCTGGATCGTCGACCGTGTCGCATGTGTTCGCCTGGGGTGTTGGGGGATTGAGAGAAAAAAGACAGAAATCCGGTTGGTTCCGGATGGGATCGCATTCCTGGCACCCCGGCTCTTTACCCCTCCAGGTTGCATAGGCGAAATTCCGTTTCTGAATCGTTTTTCCCAGGAGAGCTGGTGATTGGGCGGCGGGGAATTGCGACGGTGCATGGGTGGCGATCCTTCTCGCTGTTGTTGTTATGCGGGATGCGTCGAGTGAACCGCACGTTCACCTCTTGCGCCATCTGGCCTGTGTTGTAGATCTCTGCAGTGTGTCATGTCGTTCACAAAAGATTAGGCATTGTGCTGTTATATACGCCCCGGTCACCTATTAACACAGGGACACAGGGACCTGGGCAGTTGAGTCCAATGTCTTGATGCCTTTGTAATCCACTTCCACGTCCGGACAAGGGATCTAACTACTCATGTAAGCGCCCGAAGTAAGCAAACTTCCACTGAGCAATCTCTCTACTCTATGACGTTCTTCACAACCCCTGCGAAATAGGCTTTGGAATATAGTACCCTTTCCTTATGAAGATGCTCAGCCGTCAGCTCGCTTCGAAAGATACGGTATGGATGGCGCATATGGCGTTTTGGGGGCTCAAACGAGTCAGAAAGGAGATACTAGCGAATGGCGTTGCTCGGGGGAACATGCTTTGCAATCGTTGCTCTGCGTCATTTTGCATCCTTTTTGCGGAGATCAGTGAGCTGAGGGGTTTTTTGAGATAGGGGAGATTTGCAGGGATGGTGTTGTGCTGATTCAGTACCCAGACTGACCTATATGATTCTCTTGTATAGGCCATTGTATTAAGAAGTGGAAAGCCTCGTCGATGACGGGTGGATTCATGTGAGCCTTCTCCCCACCTTTTTTCGACTACAGACAGGTATCTGACACCGAGCTGCTTCAAAAACAAAAGGTATCTACAGCTAATCACCATCCTCCCATAATCTTGCCGAGCTTTGCGTAGTAAGTGGATTCTGATCACTCTTCAAGAGTGCCATCATCGTTTCAGAACAATGATGACAGGGATAACCTATGCATAATAAGTAAAAGATCAAGAGATAGACGAACGCAGTCCCAAGAAAGCAGAGTTAGGGCTTCGTTCTGGGGATGGCGGCCCAGTAATTCTATGAGTCATTTCGAAGAAATTGTACTCTGCAATCACACAAGAAATATACTTGATCTGGAGTAGTTGCAGCTGACGTCCCGCTAAATCTTTCTGTCCGCGTAGCATTACCATATTGGAGACATATTCGGATATTCGACATGTGAGTTGGAGCACATACCAGAACTGAAGACGCATGGGCAAGCGCATTAATCTACGGAGCAAAAGACAAACCCAATTCACATTGTGTTGAGAACACACAGTCACCACTCACTAAGATGTAATCCAACTCTTGGATTTTACGGGTCAAATTTCTCATTAATTTTTTTCTTTTATCTTTATTGATATGTAGAAGTCTATTTGCTACTAAAGTAAAAGAAACAAGCATATTTTTCACTTTCGTCAAAGTTTTGGGGCACTTCAAAGTTTTAGATTTAAGTAAACGCGGGTGGAATATTCTGGATTGCATACTAGTGAGTGATGATCGGATATTTCCGATACGATATGAGTTAGATCTGGAGTTCACCATAATGTACTGAAGATTATACTGAGATTCTTCGCGGAGGAGTTAGACTTGGCCACGCTGAGTAGATGAGAGACCGGATAAAGACCTTTTACTTGACAGTAATACAGATGACTGTAGACAGAAGCCTCAGTATCAACCTCAGCTTGAGAGAGACCTCATTGTACACTTCCTATAGAAGTGAAGATATAGTATCAAGGCTTGGCACTGTCCAGACCCGAAAGAAACAAGAGAAAACCACAATCCAATACATTAAGCCGTTCCCACCTCCGATTTCCACCATTTCAATCCCAGAGCATCAAGGAGGCGAAAAGCATAGCAAGTCTCCACTCCGCAGACTTGCCAAGCTATGAGCTCAGCCAATTCTCAAGTTTCCATACCCGCAAAGCATTGCACGAACCTCCGCGAGCGTAGAGAAGATATTCACTCCAACCCCCACCTCCGACGGATAGTCAGCGGGCGAGGTAGCAGCTCGTCTCCTTCAGACTCAGATCCACTTCCAGACACGTAGCCAGTCTCAGGCTCAGCAGCCGCCCGCACCTCCGGCAGCCCATTCCACTCCGTCTCCTGCTCCTCTGGGATCGCTAGCGGGACGAGGTCATGGTACGCCGGCAGCTCGCCCTCGTGCGGCATCTCCTCCTCCGGTCCGATGACCAGCTGAACCTCATGACGGTGCCTGACCCCGCAGTCGTTGCACTCGCGCGTGAACGACGCCCTCCTGACCAGCCGCTCGCCCCTGCCCACATCCCTCAGGTCGTCGATGGCGAAGTACTCGCGGTGAACGTGGCGCCAGCACGTGTGTCCCGGGTGCTGGGCAATGCGGTGCGCGTCGAGCCTCTGCCCGTCGACGCGGAATCCGTCGCGCAGCCTCTTCCCGGGGAGCCTGGTGCGGAGCAGCGCGCGGCAGCGCAGCTCGAAGTCGTCCTTGGAGCAGAGGCGCACGAAAGTGGCTTGGGCGGCCTCCTGCATGTGGCGGCGCGCGACCTCGGCGGCGTCGGCGGGCATGGCGAAGCCGGCGGTGGTGCAGCGCGGCGGGGCGGGCTGCCAGAAGACGGCGAGCAGGCTCTGGTCGTTGAGCAGGCGCGCGGCCAGCGCGGCGAAGGCGCCCGCGCGCGCCAGCTTGGTGCGCACCCGGCTGAAGCGGTTGAGGCGCGAGAAGTCCTTGAGCGTCGCCTCCAGCTGCTCGATGGCGTCGAGCGGGACCCGCGCGCCGATGAGCACCCGCCGGAACTGCTGCGCGTCGGCGAAGCCCTGTCGCTGCGTGCGGTTTGCCGTCGCCGTCGCGGCGGCGCTGGGCGCGTTGGTCAGCGGGTTGTACTGGCGCAGCGCGTGGCCGGTGGCCATCCAGCGTGCCGCCTGCGCCGGCATGGTGCGGCCGAGGGGCTCGTAGGGCGAGGCCGTGCTGGTGGAGAGGAAGCGCGCGCTGTTGGCGTAGGGTTGGTGCTTGGGATGGAGCAGTGGGCCGTGGTCGAGTGGTCTGGGGGAGTACTCGTTGCGCATGTATGCGAGCGCGAAATTCTTGATGTCTTCGATAGTCAGATCGGGGACGTCCTCGTTGGTCGGAATGCCACGGTAGTTCTGGGCATTATGGCGAGTCGAAGCGGTAGGGCGTAAAATGGAACGTAAAGTAAAAAGCGTCGACATGGCGGTTGGATGGTGTTGCGGCGCTTTTTTACACGACTGTCGAAGAGGAGGCAAGAAGCGGAAGAAGGTAGCTGTTCGTGGCTGTCAAACTTCTCGGTGAAGCCCGGCGCATCAAACCCAAGGTGGAAGAGCAGGCTCTGAGTTTGCAGGTGTAGGAGCAGTGGAGGAGAAGCAAGTGGAGAGTGGGTTTATGAAGGTACCGGAAGCTGTAACAGTCCATCTTGGTGTTCAGTGAGTGAATGTGCAAGCCACAGGATTGAGCTTGTGGGTTGAAGTGTGTTAATGCGAGGTGGACTTCAGAGTAATGAGGTTGGTATAGCAACCAACCACTTAAGACAATAACTGGATAGGAACTAACGACAATTTGAATTAGAGTAAGCAACTGTAGATGTTTCCTCGTTGAGAGGTAAATAGAAGCAGCACAGCACGAAACTGGATCAGTAGGGAAACCCTTGAGGCTGACGATGAGAGACTCTGGGCAGAATGACTTATGGGGTCAGTCCGCTTAGTCTCCTAACAATGGATGGACGGTCAGTTGAAGTGTCAATCTGCACATGAATGCATGGTGTGTACATGGACAAAGGCATTCCGAAAATCGGTTCAACCACCTCGACTGTTGCAATGCTGTGCAAGCCGACCTCATACGCTTGCCTCTAACGATACAGCTGCTTCAAACACCTCAAAGCTAGAGAACTGTAAGTAGCATCAATTCGAGCTATCGTGTACGCTGGTCATTTTCGGTATCGAGCTTTTGAGGACTCGGGCCAAAGGAGCGCCGTCTTGTGTTAGTGCACGGTCCGGCCATGCTACAGCCATGATCCTTCGACGTTGTACAGGGAACGGCCACCACAGATCACAAGGGAGCTCGTCCATGCCGGTGAAGGCGAGCCCAAAAGAAAGGCGGTCAAACTTCTAGAAGCTGGATGACGTTGTATGATCCCACTTCACTTCGGCCACCCGAGTAGGTATTTATGGACTGAGAATGACGTTGGATCTCAAAACCTCGTCATGTTCTGAGTTCATATCGTAAGCGAAAACTACCGCGGAATATGCCAGCTGAAGGCCCAAGTATGGAACGAGTATGGAACGCCTTACCGTGTCATGAATTTAGGGCTGCTAGACAGCAGGACACATAGCCAGCGTTAGCGAAGAAGACCTGAGTAGGAATACGAAGCGCCTGATCTTGTGTTGCGTGCTGCGCTTTTTGTAAACCGTTGAAGGTGTAGCGTTACACGAGAAAAAAAATGGTGGTGCTCGTATGTCAAGGACACTAAGCAATGACGTAGTCAAAGATAAGCATCAACAACGTAGTAGCTAACAGCAGACGGCTAAGTGTCGTGCATTTCTTCCAGCGAAACCTGACTGTGAAGCTATCCAATCATACGGATTGCAGAAAAGAAGAAAGAGCTTATTCAATAAAGGCATAGATCTTGAAGCGAAGAGGATTTTGAGATCGCTGCCGTAACGCTCACGTCACTTCAGACCGGTAGCTAGTGAGATGCACGAGCTTAGGCCGGCGCCTTGGCAGAGCATCTTGTCCAGATGGATGACTAGAACAACTTGGGCTTCAGAGAATCGTCACTTTTTTGCGTAGAAGAGATAACGGCAAGAGCCATAGGCACTGCCGAAAATGGGGTCGCGGACGGCGAATCATGTATGGGGATCAACACAAACTCCATGTAATGCAACAAGCGGAAAGTAAGTGATTCCTGCGCAAAGTGTAGAATATGGTGCGATTTGCAGGCATTGAATTCTGAATCAGCCGGTCGGGCACCGGCAGCTTGGCATGGAGCGGGCGATGCAGGGAAGACATGTCCCATGTGCGGTGGCGATAATCCGTACAACAGCTACAAAGCGGGGACCAAGACCTCCCTGAGCACATCAGACACAGTAGTTTATGCAAGCGTGGCAGGCTTCGATGACAGGGAAGCTTCGAGGACCCGAGCCATCGGCGCCAGCTGCAGGAATGACGCTTCGAAGACGGACGGAAGCCAGGGATGTTGCAAGGACAGCGGAGAGACCCATGATGGAGGCGAGGTCGCGCGGGCGAACTACTCTATTTCGACAGCGGTACGGCTGGAACCAGTGGCGCGGGTATGGGTTTGGGCGCGGGAACTGCGGGAATAGCGGCATGGGCCACGGAGGGCGAAGATGCACAGCGGGGAGAGGGAAGGGCCGAAATTG
>RHKH01000016.1:109280-137590 GCA_009829795.1 Lasiodiplodia gonubiensis | reverse complement strand
CGCGGGGACGGGGGCAAATCTGCACGCGGTGTTGAGGGTTGATGCGGGGCGGTGAGGTGGACAGTAGAGACGGGATTGGGAGGCACAGGGGAAGGAGGGCGGCAGGCAGAAGAGAGGGGCATGGGCATGGGGCTCCACATGATCGGCCACGGCTTGGCGCGGGCGTGGGAGAGGGCTTTTGAGCGTTGGTTTTTTGAATCGCCTCGGCGGCTACAGGCAGCGGGAGGATCGTCTAGCGAGTCGACTCGACAGATCAGCTGAAAATCGGGCGCGGTAAGGTTCTCGAAGCCTGCCTGCTTGGGTTGGGGCAATGACGCGCCCAATGACGTGCGAGGCCTTTTGGCTTTCAGAAACACGGCGGACGGGTGGGCAGCCGATCAGCGCGTGAGCGGCCAGGCTGGCTGCAGCGTTGCGTAAGCCGCGACCTCGCGCTGACGGGCAGAGTGCTGGTGGCCGGTATGGACGATCAAGCGGGCGATCCACGCTGAGTGAGTTGGCAGCAGCATCACTTGATCCACCGCTGCACGCACTCGGCAACGGGTGGGCGTGTCTCTGCTGGCGGCTGCGCGCGCCCGGGGCCCTACGGCGCGGCGCCACTCGCAGCGGCCTTCTCGAAGCGTGGGTGGAAAGCTTCCAGGCGTCGAGTCCTGCGCTGCCTTTTCGATCTCCACGCTCCAGGCCTCCTCCGGCGCGCGGCCCTTGGCCGGTGACAAGCGCTTGGCCCTCACCCCCCCGCTGTCTTGCAGAGCTCGCCGCACCCAGCATTCCGCCCTTTGTCTGCCATTCCTGCGCCTCCGAGACAACCGCCGCGCTGCTCTTATCCCTGCCCGCAGCGCCCGCCGGCTGCAGCGCCCGAGCGAGCGAGCTGCTGTCGTGCGCCCGAAGTGCAGCCCGCATTGGCCGTTGGCCGGCCAGTGTCGCCGCAGTACAGCAAAGAGCCGTTTCAGGCGCACCTTCCCTCTCTCCATCCGCCGACTGGCATTTTGCCTGCAGCCGCATTGCAATCCCTGGTTCGCAGCGGCCGCCTCGGCCCACTGACTCGCCGCTCGATCAGCTCTTGACTTTTCCTGCGAGCCCACTCCGAGCCCGTCTCCACTACGGCACCTGCGCCAGACCAGCGAAGCTGCACCGACGGCGCCACGCAGGCCCAAGCCATCACCTAGCCAGCGACACGTCCCTCAACGGCCGCCCGTGAGCTTCGCCTTCGCTGCGCGCGCGCCGACAACCCCCAAAGCCCGCTGCCCGGCAGACGTGTCCATTGCGCTCGAACCACAACGCATACGGAGCTCGAGACGGATCCGAACGCACTCCGCGACGCGCCCAGCCCCAGCGCACCTCTCCCCGTGCCTGCCCTCCCAGTCCCACTGCGACAACACAACCAACCCACCACCCATTGATTTGGCGTTTTGCAGTCGCCAACCGGAGCCCTCCCGATCGTGCGGGGGGCCATAATCGCACCGGAAGGACCATCGCGCGCGCGGAGGGAGACACGCGACGATGGATCATGGAGCGTGCAGCGTCATCTACCTGGACCGGCGGGCGCACCCCGAGCGTCTGCGGAGAGACAATGTGCTGGCAAGCCTGAACCTCCGGGATGCCCGCGGCCAGGTCTCGTCGCCCGGCTACTTCAACTTCGGCCGCTCCGCCAGCACCCACGAGGTCCTGGCCAACGTCGAGACGTTGCTGTCCATCTTCCACGAGAGTACGTGCACCCCAGTCCCTAGCTGCGCCGCAGCCCCAATGCTAACCCACCCCAAGTCGACATCCAACGCTCCGGTTCCGCCACCCTCGACCGCATCTGGCATCTCTACAACGCCTCGAGCCTCGATAACGCGCCCATCATAGTGCTGATCGACCTGCCTTATGACGAGGAACGTCGCATGAAGCGCCTGTCGCGCGAGCCGCGGACCCCTTCACCCACAGCCTCGCGCACTCCTGGCCAGGACCTGCCCGAGCCCGAAGACCTGTATGGCATGCACCTCCTCAGACACATCTCCGCCGAGATCCAAGATCGGAGGTTACCCAAGCTCGTCATCCCAGTCGTCCTGTTGAGCGGCCTGGACCGTGAAATGGCATCCGATACCACCTCGCCTGGCGCCAGCGGGTCACGGGTTTTGACCGACACCGTGCGCCTGACCCGCTATCTGGATGCTGGTGCCGTCGACGTGCTGGCTAGCCCACTATCAAAGGACCACATCCACGGCCTGGCCGTACACGCTTACCGGATAAACAAGGAAGTCATGCGGGAAAAGTCGAGTTTTCTCGCCCAGTCCAAGGGCCGCAAGGTCTCCTGGGTGGGCGTGAACGAAGCGAAGCCGTTCTCGTACCTGCGAGAGGCCATGGTCTCTAATTTAATGGGCAACATCTGCTGTCCCGATACAGCACGAGACACCATAGATCCTAAGTAAGATGACCGAACCCTCGAATTGGCCTGCATCTCTGCTAACCAGCCTTCAGCGACATCGAGGTCAGTCCCGAACGCCGGGAGAAGATTACCCGCGCCGTGGGCACCTGGGGTTTCTCTGCGCACGACTGGAATGATGACGAATTATTATTTGGATCGCTGGTAATGATTAAGCACGCATTAAGCATGCCTGAAGTGGAGCGCTGGCGCATGCGCGAAGGTTCGTTATATGTTTCAGAACTTATGCGGAGGTTGCTAATATTAAGTCAGATGAACTGTTGATCTTCCTGCAAGCGAGCCGAAACGCTTACAACGAGTTCGTCCTCTACCACAATTTCCGTCACGTTGTGGACGTGCTCCAAGCTCTGTTCTATTTTCTCCTGCGGATCGGCGCACTGCCCGCGTACTCCTCGGACCCCTCACATGCTCCTGTTGAGCAACCTCCGATCGCCTCCCTGCTCAAGCCCTTTGACGCTCTGACCTTACTCATCTCCGCAATAGGACATGATGTTGGTCATCCGGGTGTCAATAACGCCTTCCTTGTGGCGCTTAATGCACCGCTGGCTCAGCTGTACAATGACCGTTCGGTGCTGGAGTCCTTCCACTGCGCTGCGTACTCGCAGATCCTTCGCAGATACTGGCCCGCCGCCTTTGAAGATGTTGCTATGCGCAAGCTCATGATCAACTCGATCCTTGCAACTGACATGGGTCTCCACTTCAAGTATATGGCTGATTTGGGGAACTTGCAGGAGAAGCTGGCACACAATAATGGTGGCATTGACGGATGGAGCCCGAAAGTCCTGGAAGAGTACAGGGATTTGATATGTGGCCTGCTTATCAAGTGTGCAGACATTAGCAATGTGGTATGTCTGCTCACGAGTGTCACTGCCTTTTGAAGCAGCCCGTGCAATGACTTCGAGTACTGCCCATGCTTGTTGCTGATTACTAACCGCGGTTGTCCTTAGGCACGGAATTTCAACACCGCAGTCCAGTGGGCGGCCATTCTCACGGACGAGTTCAGCAATCAAGGGCAAATGGAGCAGGAGCTATCACTGCCGACATGTCTCTTCGGCGGGCCGCCCGTTCGTGATGACATCATCAAACTGGGCGAATCCCAGATTGGCTTCATGAACATCTTTGCCCGGCCGCTCTTTGAGTCGGTCGCGGACATTCTTCCCAACATGCGCTTCAGCGTAATTGAAATTATCGAAAATAAGGTTATATGGCAGAAAAAGATTGAGGAAGCTAAGGAACGGCTCCTCCCGCAAATAGACGGCGGGGTGGAAGGGGCCGGCACGTCGATTCTTGATCAAGCTCGGAGTCCCTTGTCGACCAGTCGCGTGGACGTCTCGGATCCCAGGCCCACAGCGCCCGAACGCACCGAGTCAACCTCCAGCTCGCTGAGAGCCCCGAAGCAGAAGCAGGCCTTCCCCCCGCCGCTTAACCTGTCCGATGCGCCAAGGCGCGCGTCTCCGGCTTTCAAAGCAGCGACCGAGCCCCGTCGCTCGTCAGTCGCAGCACTGCCAATTCCTCGCCATTTGATCGAGGGTCAAGGGAACAGAAATCCGAACTCGCGTCGCGGCAGCGCCGATGCAAGCCTGACAACCATCCTGGTAACACAGAACCCGACCAAACCCTCCGAAAAAATGAAAAAGAAGGGCCTGCGCTTACGCTCGCAGTCGCCTGGCAAACGCCGCAATAGCCGTCAAGGACTCGGATTCTTCCGCCACAAAGCCCAACCTTCAACGAGATCAGACTCTCCTGTACGTCCTTCCTCGTCCGCGCCGCCCGTGCCTTCCTTACCTCCGGTGTCAAATGACTCGACGGCGCATGACCGGACACCCGCCAGTCCACTTCAAACTGATTTTGTAATCCAGCCCCGTGTCCCTGGAAGCCCTTGTTTCCCACCGGCAAATGGTGCAATTCACTCCAACAAGAACCTGCAACCACCTCAGTCCGGGGCTCACAGCCCTGTAAGTCCCATTTCCGTGGACTCGGACTATGAGATTCCACCTCACATGACCGCTCCTCCACCGGGATCGCTTAAACCGAACTCGGCCGACGGCCAGCAAGGCGGGGACGAAGCACCCCCCTTGCCACGCTGGAAGGCGGCAGGGTCGGCTTTCAAGTCCCGGCACTCCCGGAAAGGTTCACTCACTCCTTCTTTTACTGGTTTCGAGGTCCAACCCCCGGAAACCAGCAGCAGTGCGGACAAGAGCGCACACACCATGAGTGAGTCGCCAACGCTCCACACGCTGGAGGGTGTTGGTGAAGGTATGAGTGGTAGACCCAAGAGCAGAGGCGGCGTTTTTGGCAGGTTTTGGCGGAGGAAGATCAGAGGCGACAAGTCATCTTCTGGAGATCTTCAGCAGGACAAGGACATGGCCGTGCAAACGCAGGGTTTCCAGTACCCTCCACCTCCGAAAACACCTGTTAGCTCAGGAGCCGCTGGCCCTCGCCGTGGAAGTATGCCCCTTCTGCCCGGCTCGTACCCAAATACACCTCCACACCACCATCAATCGAGGGACAGGTAGTATGTCGTTCGGACATCTGAAGGGGAAGCAGAAAGGAGACTTAAAAAGAAAAAAAGAAATTGGCATTTGCTTGCATGGGACTTCTCTCATATTCTCTTCCGAATGGGAGGATGGGCCGCTATCCCCCGCCTTCTTCAAAGTCGCTCTCACAACCCGACCGTCATCCCAATCCTCTCACCGCATATCAGGCGGGCGGCAACCACCCACTTCGTCCATTACATTGTTTCCGCGACGTTCGACAGGAGCTGGAGCACCCTACCTAATACAGCACTACGAGAGGACGACTTTCAGGTATGGAAGCGATACGAACCACGAAAAGACACGAAGACGTACATCACAATCCATTAATCAGCAACGGGTATGGATCGGCGCTGAGGATTCCACTTTCCAACACTGGAGACAACTCAACACGCCGATGCACTAGCACCTCCGCTGCGGCTTTTTCAGTTTCAACTTCTTGTTTGTCCTGACCGGGACCGGCGCATACGTGGCGTTTCTTGGGGCGAATTTCTGTCTCGGTTGAAAACGGCGACTGTTGCTTTTTGCTTGGCGGTGCGGGCCGTGCCGATGGCGCAAAAACCGAACCCCTTATTCCTTCCCCTACTCTTTCACCGATTGCTTCTGACAACAACGGCGCCTGACACCGCCTTCGGTCTCGCCTCCGGCAAATCGCTCGATGCGAAGAGTCAACCTTTCCTTATCTCGCTCCGTTGCCTGGACACGGAAAGGATCGGCTCCAACATTACCCGATCGGCAAGTTCTCAAGCCAATCGTCATTGCACCCGAGCTTCTTTCGCCCGTTAGAGCTCGAAGCGGTACTACGCGTCTCACTTTCTATAGTGACGCTCCTTTGATCGACTCTCCTTATTTCCGGTGAGGTTTTTCCAATTCGGTTGCCATCGGGCGCCCAATCTGACCTGCAGCGTCGTTTCCGTTACCACTTTCTTCTTCACGTAACAGCGCTATAAAAAGCGCATAGGGAAAATTGGGTGGGTACATGGGTATGAGCATGTTGTAGACTTTCTTGCGGCCTTCTATGCGTTTGTTTAATTTTCGGGGGTTCTGTTGCAGCGGGAGCAAAGGACAGTGAGTGTGTAACCTCTTGCCCCGCTCGTTTCCTTGCTCTCGGCCTCGAGGCCTGTTTTGCTCGGATGACGCCTCGAAGGGATGGTCTGTAGCATTACAGAGTCTTTGTTCCTTGTTCCTCTTTTTATCATATCGCGCTCAGTTGTTCCTCTATCGTGGGCGTGGGCCGGAGCGGGCTTCATAGATACCATTGCGCGTAGGGTATATTTCCTTCCGTCTTCTCCTTCCATCTCCCCTCTGGCTGGCTGCCAAAACATTGTTTTTTCCTTGTTTCCACCGTCTGTTCTCCAACTTTTCATCATGAGACACAGATATGGTTGCCTGTTTAGTATATTTCTTTTTTAAGTGTTCGATCGCTCGCTTGTTCCCCTTGCGAGCGCCACAATGCGAGAGAAAAGCGAGCCGATGGAGTGATTGATGGAATGCAAAAAGAAGAGATGGGGAGAAATATGCTGCCTACTGACCGTCGTATGCTTGGCCTTGTGTTGTTTTTTTTTTCCTCTTTTCATAAAGCTCTACTGCTCCGGTGATTCTTTTCTTGCGTTGTTGTTCATGTACGAGATCTCCATCTCCTCCCTCTCCTGTGCTCGTCCGCACGGCGCGCACGCGCGCGTTGAGCGTTTGTCTGCTTTTCTTGATGGGTGAATGAAAAAACATGCGTAGACCGCGTTATTATCCTTGTGTTGTCATTGCTATCTACTTTTCATTGCGTTGTTTTTCATTATGTTTCCTTTTTGCCCTATCTCTCTCTTACTCTCTTGCCTTCTGTGTAAGGAGAACAGCTGAGCGAATGATGTAAGGGACCTGTCGGATTTGTTTTTATTTCCTTGTGTTCTTTCCATTACTGTGTAAGTGGACTAGTGATGCGCGGGGGCTTCGGGAGGCATAAAAATAGCAGCTGGTACAGAAAGTTAAGCTATCATAACACTGTGATTTCCTTGTTCGTTGCTGACCCTATTGCTGGTATGGGAGGAAAGAGAAACAAAAAAAATAAGAGGTTTATACTTTTTCCTCATGTCGATCGTGGATAATAGTATGTGATGTAAATGTGGTTGCCTTTGGTCAATCCGTATGCGCCCTGCGCGGAGGTCGTCTCGATGGTTACTTACACTAGCTAAGTACTTCGCGCGTGCATTTTGTTTCTTTTTGATATAACAATGGCATCCTCTCGATCCCTTTTTACCTTTGATTATCTCTACAGTGCTGTGTGGTGCGGCGATGTTGACGCGTAGCGTGGGAAGCTTGTGCTCCGAAATTATCCACTGCATAATACGACGCTAGCTTGCATAAATCTACGTGCTGAGTAAATACAGACGGTCCATTGGTGAAGAAGCAGTCTGTGATTACCCTCCTTTTTATTTGTTGCTGAGTCGGGAGAGCGTATTGCGGATGCTGAGGCACAAACAATATATGAGCAGTCGATGCTGCAAACATCCTCCAACATTGCAATTTGTCTTCATAGACTGCTGCTCAAGGGACTTTGTTCTTTTACCATTGTCGTGGTCTGGTCTCACAAAAGGATTATAGTAAAGTCATGACGGAAGAAGTCAGAGTGTTCGTTCGGAGTGGGTAATCCCAGCGGAGCTGGATGGCGGGTCTGTCCTGGATCGAACTTCCGAGCCCCACGCCTCTCCTTACTTGAAGTGGCGGAGCAGTGAGCCGTTCAAACACTCGCTACCGAAGAATATCTAGATCCCGATTCATTTCTCTTTACTTGTCAACACAGCCCCCACCATATTTAGGGCTGTGCCCGACATGGTCGCTTATTTCTCTGCCCATCGGGAGGCTTCGCGGTGCTCATAAGCGGTGTTTGCACGGGCGAACAAGGCTTCATAGCATAAGACGTATCCCCAGAAGGATAGTTCGGCAAACTTCCCCTTGCTCAACTTGCGGCAAGGGTAAATGGGAAGATGATGAGTCTGAACATGATGAGCGCCAGCGGGCTTGTTGGGACGAGTTGGTCACATTGGTAGTCTCAGTTTCAAACCCGTCAAGAGAAAAGCGAGGAACACATAAAAACTGGCTGTATGGCCTGCAGTAGCATGTTCGCATGATAGTACGAACTGCAGAGATGATCTCATGCGAAGTTTGCAGATTGGGCGGGTTTGACCGGAGTGTGCGGAAGGGGCTACGGTTGAGGCTTATTACGTTGGCTCCCCTCCAAGAAAGGCACCCATATTGGCAACTAAAGGAAGAGACTTCGGCACGGTTACCAGATATAAAGGTGAGTGAAGCAAACATGAGTCTCAGCTCTCCAGCTATACCAGCATTACGGTAAGTCACCATGGCCTTTCACATGCACATAGAGTTCCTGAACGCGGATAAGCAGAATAGATAATGTGCAATCACGTCAAGTCACGGTTTTGTATTGGCTATAGACTAAGTGTAGTGATCTACCCAACAAGGCGGAAATTGCGATTTTCGAAACTTGAATGACACAGTTGGCTCGGTACCAACCCATGATGTCCATTCTAATCCCGCAGAATAACCCGTTTGATCGCGCTAGCATGCGGCAGCCAATATGCACACGCGACCTCTTATTTCGAGCAAAGCAGAAAGCGCTACAGTAAGACGACTGTCGGTCGTTTAGTTAGCCATCCGCGATGCTCAGAAACCGTGGACGAACAACCGTCATGCTGTTGATCACGTTCCCGGTGCATCTGAAATTATCATCCAGCACTGTTTGAGCGAAGGTTGATTCTTGACGAACCCAGTCAATAATGTGGTGGAGGCGTTTACCGTTTTGATAAGAATGCCAGCTTGACATCCAGAAATACAGGCATTTTTCAGCATGCATGTGTATGCCTCTCGCTGATTGCTGTCGGATTGAGCTAGTGGTCATTTCTGAAACAAGTTTGCTTTTACAATGCTTTTGGGTGAAAGGAGCATTCTGTCTCGTATCTTATATCATGATTCTCAGGGAGCGAATATGCAGGCGTTTTTGTGCCCTCTGAACGATGGAGACAAGACATGAGATCGTGCGATTCGTGGTTACTGTCCATCATGCGTGCGCCCCATGCCCCGAGCCGCACCAGACTGGGGCACTGGCATGGGTTCTTGGAGGTTGAGTGTGCTGCGGCAAGTTCAATTGGAGGCGAAGTGTTGATGAAGCAAACTTTCATTTTCGGCGTCGTGTTTTCAGAAATCCAAAGGGCCCAGTGTTAAAGCAATTTCATTTCAATGTCTCGTTCGTTCTCGACGGTCGGGCCCGCGCCCGTGAGAGCTGAAATACATGAAGCCGGGATTGGTCCGATTTGTGTTGTGATCGGTGCGTCTGAAAAGCACGCCAGGAACGCCGCGATTGCGTCTCGTCAAGAGTCCATCCAAAGCCCGCCGTCGAAGTGAAAGTAGTCGATCTCGAACCAATACGTCTGCTGGACAGCATCGAGACTGGAGGGACCTGAACCGCTGTTCAGGAAGAGGAGGGAGCGCCAGCGAAGCGAGCCTTGCGGGCTTCGGCCCTGGCCTTGTCCTCTGAGCTCATCCATGTGCCGCTACCACCAGCATTGCTCTTTGCTGCATCGTTACCCTTGCGTTCACCACCGCGTTCGCCACCGCGTTCGCCACCACGTTCACCACCACGTTCACCACCTCCCCTGCGGCCCTGGAAGCGCCCGCCACGGCCGCGCCTCTTGTTGTTACCGCGGGTGCCTTCGTCCCCAGCATCTCTTCCGCGCTTAGGACGGCGCTCAGGGAGAGCCTCGTTGAGTCCCCTGGGACCAGACGCGGCAGCCTCGGTGCCGAACTTCTTGGCCCTTTCCAGCAGCTTGGCAGCCTCGTCATCTTCGGGGAGGCCGAACTTCTTTGCGCGCGCCTTGCGCTTCTCCAACTCCTCGTCCAGAGTCGTCTCCTTCAATCCAGAAGTGAAATCTTTCTTCTCAACAGGCGCCTCAGCAGGCGTCTCGGTGGCTGGCGCATCCGTGGCTGCGTCAGGCTCGGGGGCCTTGACAGACAGATCGTCGGTCTTAGACGGGTCGACGTCGGGAACTTGGTTCGGAACGGCCTGAGGGTTTGCGACGGCACCCTGGCCACCTGCCTTGATGGCAGTGGCGGAGGCCTCGGTGGTCGCCGCGGCGGCAGCGGGCTTCGCATCGGTCGTGTCATCGTCCCAGTCAATTTCGTCTTCGGGAGGCGCCGCTGCCGTGGTCGCCGCGGGCTTCTCGGAGGCAGGCTTGTCTGCGTCGGCCTTGTCTGCTTCCTGGAGACGCGCGACCATGTCGGCCTTCTTGCCGGTGTGGGGGAGCGACCGCTGCTTGAGGAGAGCCTCGAGCTCGGCGTTCTTCATCTTCGCGTAGTCGGTCATGTTGGCGGGTACTGTCGGCGATGAGGCTGGAGATGGAATTGGGGTTGTGGTTGCGCTGGCGGAGAGCTGGCGCGACGCGTCGATCAGTTTGGAGTGCGCGAACGGCGAGGGCGGGTGGAGCGAGACGAAGCAAGGAAAGTTGGGAGCGAAGGGCGAAGCAGCGGGGTGAGGGAGCGACTGACAATAGCAGTAGCGCCGGGTCGAACAATAGCAGCGCAAGTGAGATGATGGCAGCTGATGCGTGCTTGTTGTCGCGAAGTCGCCGGCCGCGTAGCTGGCGGCGCCAGCCACTGCCAGCCCGGTTGCGGCCTTAGGAAGCCTCAGGCCGCAAAGCCAGGCACAAAAACAAAGGGGGTGTGGCTGTGGCAGGCACTCCCCAGCATGTGGCGCCAGCCTCACGCTGCTGCGCCACACGCACTGGGCAATGACTCCTCGGGCACGCACGCCGACCGTTCTGAACCTGACACTGCCGCCCACCGCCAACACTGCTCGCGCGCCAGGGCCATACTACGACGCGCTGCTACACGTTGGCGTCACCGCTTCCCGACATCACGAGGACGTTGAGCTGGTACCCTGGCTCAGAATTCGTGAGGCGTCCTGTCCGACAACCCCGCCGTCGGCTATCGTCCACGGCGCCTGTCAACAAGAATGAGGCCAGAGCAGCTGCAGCCCTGAGCGTCTCTGCCAACGCCTCGTGGACTCGGCCGCGCGGAGCAGACTGCTGCTTTCGTGCGTGATGGTGTGCTGGCCTCGATCTCTCAGGCGACGTGACATGGCTGATCGCTTTGCACCAGCAAAACTCTGCAATGCGCCAGCATTGCCGACGAATTCCCATTTTTTCCTCTTTACGTCAGTCGCCGTTGTATCTCCTTCCGGCTGGCCTTGTTACGTCAACTGCTGGTTTTCTTTCCGTCTTTCTCAGCATGACCAATCATCGAGCATGAATACGAGGTGCACAGGCTCTCGCCCGAGAGCCGCCGGATAGAAGGTGTTACATTGCCAACTTTCCAATGAAGCGGCTGCTGTGTAGCAGGCCGAGATACCCGACAGAGTTCACGGCAGAATGTTGTGCTTCGATATCACCTTCTCATGGGATTCAGCAACAGGGCAATTTCCAGACGAGCTGATGCCTAATTGGGATAGACATGCCATACTTCCCCCGTCAACAATGGGGGCCGGTTCGATACTTGGACCAATCTCACCGTGTCATATTGGAAAGTATTGGTATCTGCTTTTCTGCATCCGTGTGGATGAGGCCCCTCAGGTGGTCACGATAAGGATTATTTCCCCGGCCTCGTGCCGTCCGAATTTGCTAACCGGTGCGCACCGACTCGGTGCGGCTCGATGGATCTCCACATCCGATTGGGCGTTCTGAAATTTCTTCTAATATTGCCTTCTCCGTCAACGCCGTTTTTTGACGTGTTGTCAATACGGATCAACCTGATGAGCATTCCTCCGCACGCAGTCCGAAGACGGCGCTTAACGATTCTCTATTCATGCGGCCATCTGGCAGGCTCGGAGATCTAGACTTCGTCACCCCACTATCCCCACCAAGGTCAAACGAACAGCCACGAACACCTCACACACCTCTAACATTCCCCACCTTGTTTCACTCCATCTATCTTCAGGGCTAGCGATGGCGGGGATTGGCACACCAGCGCAGCCGAGCCTCTCCACCCAGCATTGCGCGATATTCAACACCGCCTCTAGGCGCGGTTGTATCGGTGCGGTTACGCGCCATCGTCGATCTTTCATCTTGGAGGTTGCCCATCACACAGTGGACTTCTTGATGGAGCGGATTGCAGATCTCGTCACACACGATGTCAGTTCTAGGCTCTCCACCAAAGGGTTCTCCCGCCTTGTGACAGCGGATATCCTTGGTGCGGAGATGCGTCCCGATAGATTGCGATTTGAGCGAGCATCGTTTTCGGCAAAAGCGCTCCTTCCCGCTGTCCCTGGGGCCGGGAGGGGAGGCTAGAGTGGAGAGCTCGACGAGTCAAGAGGCAGGTTGGGCAGTATCATGCGGTGGAGAAGGACGGGAGACGGGAGTCGTCCGTTGGCCGTTGGGCAGGATGGTCCCTGCTGGTCCAGGAGCACGATGGAGTCGCAACACGCACCAGGCTCTTTTACGCGCAGCGAGTAGGAGTGGAAAAGTACAACTCGCAGCCCTCATTGGTTCGCAAGAGACAAAATCTAAGCCTTCCCGGGTAAGGCGCGGTCATGTGACCATATTCGTATGCGGACAGGGCCTGTCTCGTCACCCGCTCGCCAACCAGTCACACGGCGCAACAGGGTTTTCTCCAAAAGTGGCTTCCGCACGACCAGCGCCAGGGAGCGCGCCGAGATTGAAGCTTGCGAGCGGGATCTCCGCCTCGTTTCCAGAGTTTCAACATCACAGTTGCGTTGCTGAGCGAAATTTTGCGAAGAATCGGGCTGCAGCGCTCAGCTGCGACGGATCTGCACGATGCGCTGGCAGTGGCGTCGGCAGCACTGCCACACCGAGAGCCGCGCCAGGAAGGACGGGCGGGCGCCGTGGCTGGAGCGCGCGCCCTGTCTGGGGGAATTTGCGCACCCGGCGCATCTCGGACTGGCCGATTTGACCTGCATGCAAGCCCGAGGACCGGAGGCTGGATCGGCGCGGCCTTTGCAAGGAACAGGTGCTGCGCTACGCCGGGATGACTGTGCGCCGGTGGATCAGGTGTGGCGCTTCACACGGCAGCAAGAATCAGTCCTGACGAATGCTTTTCTGGCGTGCGCCGTCTTGGAGGCCGGCCTCTGGCGGCGACGCGCATGCCGGGGCCGGCTGGGCTGGCTTACTTCAGCTGCGATCGGCAGCGGTGTTGCGAGTGCGGGCAGCATTGCTGTGGGCTGGATTTCAGGTTAGCCGCTGCCGCCCTCTTTACGCATCCCACGCCGCGGCGACGAATTGCGGCCTCGCCCAGCTGCAGGGGCGCTCCACCTGCGAATCGACGCTGCTGTCGCCGCTCACTGGCCTGCAGCCCTTCCTTCGCCCGTCCCATGAGCCTCCAAGCGCCCAACCAGACAAGCGCGGGCGGCACAGCCCAGCTTGCCGCGGTCTCGAGAGCGGGCAGTATATACTGGCCGTGGCCTGCGTCGCCGTCGCACGACGCAAAACCTCGCTTCTCCTCGCGGGCCTCTGTCCGGCGGGCCCTGTCTTTCAAACGGCTGTAATCGATAGGCTGGCCGACGCTTAGCCTCCGGCTACTGATCCACGGACGCCAGCGGCACTGCCCTTCCACACGCGCTCGGGCGGCACGCTCGCGCCATCTTCTCCACGTCAGACCTCAAAGTACATCATCTCGCACGCCAGACCCTGTTCCCGGCGTGAATCGTGCGCTGCGCTTGCGGCCAAACATAGCCCGCGCGAGTCAACACCGTGGCAAGGGCTCCGGCTGAGCCACAGGGTTCGCATGCCCCCTCCGCTATTCGCTCGGCAGACCCGGTGGCGTCACGTACAAGAGACTTTCATACTCCTGCTCGAGCGCGGGGATCGCCCGCCTGCTCCTCCTGGCCTCTGCTCTCCCTCGAATTAATACCCAAGTGCTACCGGTTGCTATGTGCCTTCTCTCGCTGCTGTAAGCTGTTCCCCATCTGGTAACACACCTCGCCTAGCCCGCCCTTGCTCCGTCCTCGTGCAGCGCTGCTCGCGCTGACTGCATATTTTCACCCTGGACCTGGTACCCTCTGTGCGCTGTCCTACGTCTTATACGAAGAAGCTGACGCCCAGTTTACAGATAGCACGACAGGTACGCTCATGCTTCCATGCGCCCGCCAGCGCACACGAGTGTCCGGAAGACAGCCCTTGGCAATCCTGCTTCCGACGCAAGTCTCGTCGCACCAAGCAGGCTTCCGAGATGGCTTCCTACCAGGTTAAATCCCAGCACGGCCTGTCGTCGAGACATGACGCCCCATCATCCATTCCCCAGCGCAACCTCTCGACCCGCTTGCCCACGAGGTCGGCCATCCCGAGCTCGTCCGCAAGCCATGCTTCCGGCGCCTTGTCGAAGCTCACTAGGAAAAAGCCCGATGCCAGTAGGGTATATGGGAACGCAGCAGGTGCCACTAGCAGCAGCCAGAGGGTTGCTGCGCCGTCGAAGAGCTCGGGCTCCGGTGCGATGCGCCGCGAAAATGCTACTGGATCAGGACGGACGCAACCCAACCATTCGCCTCACCCCACCACCATAACTCGCCCTCCACGTTTTGATGCAGCCTCCACTCGCACTCCATCCCTCATGTCGGGCTCAACCGCAACCGCCTCCACCCATGACAGCCCCAGGTCCGCCATCTTGAGGAGAAAAGCTTCCTCCATTGGCAGGCCTGCCCGCTCCGAATCTTCCGTCGCAAAAGCTCCGGTGCCCACTAAGGCCCAGGACCCTTACGCGGACACCGTTCTTGGCATTGCAATGCCTCCACTTGTGCCGGCCATGGACCCAATTGACGAGGAGAGGCGTTCAATGCTTGCGCCGCCTATCGGCCACGACTTGCCTCCTCAGCTAAAAACCGATGACTTGCCACCCCCCACTCCGGCTTATGCACTTTCGGCGAGCCCGTCTACGCGATACTCCGAGTCGCCGGGCCGATTCAGTCACACATCCTCGCCTACATCCATGTCCTCTCATTCTCCTGGCGTGGTTTTTCCGTCGAAGCTTGGGCCACGCCAAAGACAGGCCAGCCCCACAAGGAGCAGGCCGCCTGTTACGAGGCGCAAGACAGACGACAACGGATCCACAAATGATCTCCATGGCCTTGCTTCGCTCCACGAATCCACAGCCTCGTCTTCCTCATCCTCGACAGTCCTAGCACCTGCGAGCGACAGGAGACAGCTGATGGCAAACCCTGAGAGGTCATTGGCGCTGAAGTCTCCTCTGAAACGGGAGGTTTCTCCTAGCGCTAATAAGGCAATGTCCCCTCCGGAGCGCTCTTCCCAAATTACCGTCCAGACCAGGATTTCTGTCCAGTCAATTAGAGATGCACCCGTCTACCCCCCGCCCGAGCTGGCCCATCTTGCAGAAACGAAGCCGCCTCAGAAGCCTGTTGCACAGAAGCCATTGAGACCGAGCCGTGAAGGAACCCCGGACCTTTCTGGTCTGCAAGGGGGTCCGTCGCCTGTCGTGCAAAGCAACCTCACCAAGTTGCCTGTTCGGCACAGGCGTCAGGCTTCTTCTGGATCCACCAGATCTCCTCTAAGCGCCGATGCCTCCAGAAGGCCTTCATTCAGTGCCTCTCCGAACCCGAGCGTCGGATCGACCTTTTCGCCCGTGTCAACCCATATCTCGACAACCAGAGGAACGACGCCCGATCAGCAAGCCGAAAGCGAAAAGAATAGTTCTTCCGTTCCCCCCAGCCCCAACAAAGGCACTTCCAGATTTGGATTCTTCTCGAAGCGAACCAAGTCTGAAGGAGCGCCGGTTCCGCCCCGCAAAGAGAAGAAGCTGGTCCGTAAGGGACCGATGGCAGGTACTGGACATGAGGGATATGGAAAGTATGGCATAGGTCGTGGTCGAAGCACAAGTGCTACCAGCGTTGCCTCCAGCTACGGTCGGTCCAACAGCCAGGACAGCGTTGCCAGCAACAGTGCGGTGCGACCATCTGCAAGCAGGAAGAGTAGTTTGAAGAGTGAACCAGAGATGGATGGCTTTCTCAGGGACCGTCTTAATCCGAAGATCTTGCGTGGTGAAGGCAGTGCACCCTCGAGCGTGGGTGCTAACTCGGAAGGGGATCGTAGCGCCAGCAGCTTGGACTCAACGAAGGAACGCCCTGGCGCAGCCTCTCGCAACAACTCTGCCGTATCCGTGTCACATGCAGGACGCCCAAGCGCCGATAACACCAAGCCCACGCTGTTGCCCTCCGCGTTGGCCGATCCTGGTCGTGGAACGTCGCCATTCAGGGTTGGAGGTTTGCCAGGCACAATCCGCCGTCCGAGCAGCAGCGATTCCAGTTTGTCCGTCAACTTATTTCCCTCTTCGTCCCAGTATGGCAATGCGTCTACCCAGCTCCATAACCAGACATCGACTGCGACTTCAGCCAATGGGGGTGTCAGGCAGGAGAACAAACTCAGAAAGAAGAAGGAGCCAGAGAACAAGCCAGCCCGCCGGTGGAACTTCTTTCAGCGAGCTCAATCAACACCGAAACACGAGCCTAAGCCGCAAACGCCACCGGTCCAGCAACAAGTTCCTGCGCCTATTTCTGGCCCAGTTCCTTCCAGGGCGGTTGCACATTACGCGATAGATGACGAGCAAGAAGTCGATCTGGAATACCTTGAAAGGCTGATGGAAGAGGCGGAGAGGCTCGGTTACGAGTCTTCGGGATCTCGACCCCCGTCGCTTCACCGTGGCAGTTTGTCCAGGAGGCATGGAAACTCGATCCTTCTTCCATCTCCTCCAGTGCTCAGTCGGCCCTTTGCTGAAATCCCGAGGCCCGCATCACCAAAGGTATTCTTGCGCAACGCCGGGCTTTCTGAGGCCGAACAAACACGCCCAGCACCAGTCGCTGCTCCGGTCGAATCCCAGACGACACAAGCTGCTGCCTCTATTCCAGTTCCGCCTGCTCGCGAGACTGAGCTTGAGCAAAAGGTCGAACCTGAAGCAAACCGTCCAGCCCGTCCTAGTCGGCTACCGCAGGTCGGACGCATTCCGCAGGTCATCTCAACAAGAGACCGCAGGCGAAACTTGTCCATTAACTCCTTCTCGCGACCATTTGTTCCCGCCCTGCCATCGCCCGCAGTCGCGACCCACCCAGAAGAGATGTCGCAGGATGTGCCGCTCGAATCCGGGCAACCTAAACAACAAGAGCCTCCCACTACTGAGACTGTCTCGCCACAGTTCGCCCAGGATGCCATGCCCCAGCCCCTGTTCGCGGGTTCAGTCACTACGCCAGAAGAGAATACCCATGCTGCTCCTGAGTTTTTCGCCTTCCCGCCTCGTAAATTCTCCGAACTTTCTTATACGAGTAGCTCTGGAAACTCTAGCTTCCCGCCTTCGACCGCCGTCATTCCCGCTCCCGGCGCCCCGCTGCTGGAAGACGAGGTGTGGTACGAATATGACGATCTGATCGACGAAGTCCTTTCGTCTCCAGAGTCCCACGCGACTAGACAGAAGGATCGTCCCGTTAGGCGTCGATCCCGGGCTAGCGCAGCTCTGCAAGAGCAACGGTCCCTTCAGCTCGGAGATGCAGGTGATCGAACCACTGTCTTTGAAGAGGATATCTCACCCCGCACTTCCGTGCAGGCCCGAAACTCTACTGCAGCGTCCGTGCACCTACGCCGCTCGCGTCTCCTTGCCGCATTTCAATCATTAGCGACGCCTTCCTCCGCAGGGACCACTTCCGACTTTCCCTCTGATGAAACTGTTCGGGACCTCAGCCTGGTTGACCCGCATACGGGTAGACTCAGCCTCCCGTCCATGCGCTTGAGTCTGAACTCGGTCCAGCAAGAAGAACCTGCACAGTCTATTCTCATGGACTCGCAAGAGCAAGAGCAGGAGACCCAATTTCACCAGGACAAGACACAGCAAGCTCAGGCGGAGCCCGTGAAGCGCGTTCACTTTCGCGATTCCCGGCTGATTGAGGTAGCGGAGAACACCAGGGAAGGGATGATGTCGATGGCAGAACTCAGGCACGGTGCTTTGATGGTCAGCAAGTGGCTGTCGTTCGGGAGAGTGCTGTTCAGTCCGGCCCATTTCGAGCTCAAAAACAGCGTCGAAGACCGTGTCCTAGTTATCGACGGCCTAGGTCAGGGTACGTATCTCTCAACGTTCAATTCCCAACAGCAGGATTGCTAACCGACGATCAGACTGGTCTTACTACTGCGCTCTCAGCTATCCCACGGCTCAGGTGTACTACATCAGCCCCACACCTACGAACTCCTCGTTGCCGTCTGGTCCTGTCTCTCCCGCGCCCAATTATCGCCAAATCCACCACCCCGATCTCCTTGCCCCTTTCCCGTTCCCGAAGGGGTTCTTCGCTGCTGTCGTCTTCCGCTTCCCGACTGCTGCTCCAGACCATGTGTACCGCTCTGCGATCTCAGAGTGCAAACGCGTGCTTCGCCCTGGCGGTCACCTCGAGGTGAGCGTTCTGGATCTGGACCTCGTCAACATGGGCAACAGGGCGAGAAGAGCTGTTAGGGACTTGAAGATGCGCATGCAGAGCACTGACTCTGAGGTTTGCCTCATGAATGCCAGCGACGCCTTTCAGCGCTTGATTGGACGTCGCGGATTCGAAAATTTGAGTCGTTGCATTGTCGGAGTGCCAACGGCGGGCAAGATGCCTAAGAGCGTCGACTTGACAAATCCTGCCGGCAGCGGCCACGCTTCCACCAACGGGATGCCAACCCAGGCCCGATTTGGCGACTCTACCGTCATGTCGGGTCAGGCGAGCTCTCCGGATGACGACATTGCGAAGATGGTTGCGCGCGTTGGCCGCTGGTGGTACTCAAAGTGCTACGAGAGCATGGTCCTGCAATCCGACGGCGACCCGAGCCAGAACATCTGGTCGGATGAGACACTGCTGCACGAGTGCGAGAAGCGGCAGACGAGCTTCCGATTGCTCATCTGCTACGCACAGAAGCCAACCGTTACGAGGAGGAGGACCGTCAGTGTTTGATTTGTCAAATTCCCCGCGACACACGGTCTCACCGAGTATCTCACGGTTGGTTTGCGAGGTTTCATCATCTTACCTTCTTTCCGCACTTGACAAATCTCCGCCACCCCCACCACACCTTTTTCCAATTTCTCAGTATATGCCCTTTTTTGTTTGCTGCGTTTTAGCGATCTCATTTTCTTGTAACGGCTGACTTTTTGTTTGATCGGCTCTCTCTCTGTCTTATGTTTCCATCTCATCATTGCACAGCAGGCAACTGCGATTACGGGCGGCTTAAACTGTTGTTGTCGTTGGTTGTTCAAGATTGGACCACACATCCATGGGCGCAAGCCCCTCATACCCTCTCACACCCGCATACGTTTCACACCATTTACACGCACTCTACATACCCCGTCATGACAGACACGAAGTTTGATGTACAGATTGGATCACGCACGCACACACATGCCTTCTAAAACCCATCTCTCACCATACGAAAAAAAGGAAAGTTGACGAAGAGACGGTCGATACCAGAATTACCCCCCTCATACGTTTGAGATCGGAACGACAAAGATCTGGAAAAATGAGGGGGACATTTTAATAAGACCTTTTAATACGTAGTTGCTTGTTTTTGGTTTTCTCTTTTCTTTTCTTTTTTCTCCTATTTCCTTCCTGGCTGTTTTTTTCTCCCCTTTTCGCGGTTAGCATAGCTTTGTTGCGTTTCTTTGGACCATGCTGGTTGTGGGACTGGACGACGGGACGGCAGGAAAGTGGGTTAATAGCTGTTAGGCATCTGTTGTTGGTTTATTGGGATTGCGTTGGTGGAGGCGTTTGGAATTTTGAAAGCACCCCGTGGCGTCGGGAAAGAGGGACAATACCCATTGCTGTTGTTTGTTGATGATAAGAGAGCCGGCGCAGAGAAGAAGAAGATAGTGCGTGTTGGAGGAGGGATTGGCTGTGCTGGGCACGCGCCCTTTGGTACGGCAATGATGGGGATGATGGGGATTGGGATACAGTGCGTTGTAGCGTAGCAAATGTGAAAAATAAAAAAGTTTTGCAATGATTTCTTCGTCCTTCGCTTGAGTGTTTTCTTGTCTCGTGCACCGAGAGTTGTGATGGTTATCGTCGTCTTATCGATCGCTTAATGAACTTGGTATCTTCAATAAACTCAGTTTGTGATGATGATTTTCTGCGCTTAAGACTGTTCAGCGTTTGTGGATATTTTAAGTGAACCTCGTCGCAAGTATTGAGGACCAACATACGAAGCGTAGACGCCACTCTCAGGCTCGGCTTGATCATACTCTTAGATTTACTTTGACCACAGAATTGACGGACATTTCAGGTGATGGACTTGCTGTCAGATATTTCTTTTCGTGGCAATCACAATCAGTGGAGAGCATTGCACAATTTCGAGATATGCAGGGACCAAATGAGATTATCAGCAGAGATCTTCCAGTCGGGCTTGGCGGGTCCCTTTAAAAGGACACAAAGGTCTATGTATGCAGCCAACTTCCTCTTCAGCATCATAACCCGTGGAGACGCGGGCTGCATCCAAATGGTGGGCCTTCAGGCTGCTCATTCAAACTTTGCTGCTGCGGGGGCCCTCGTTTAATGTAAACCTCGAATACCTGTCTGGTTTCCCTGCGTCAACTTTGCTTCCATTTGTCGGGTTCGCTTTCATGAGAAGATTGTTGCATAGTCTCCTCGTGTACTGATGATCCCTGTCGTCATCATGTGGTGATGATGGGTTTGGGCATCTTGGCGAAGGGTGGCTAATTGAGGTGCACGGTGGGGTCGCCTGTAGCGCTAGCCTTACAGGCCAAGGAACAAGAGTATATCCGGGCTTCCATAGCTCCAATCTTTCCTCGCGGTATGAATCACCGAGTGCTGATGAAGCTTGAGTGTTGAGAAACCAATGATCGCCACGCTTTTATAAGTGATGCAACGCGGAGCCCAGTCGCAGCAGCTGCGTGCAATGCGCTGCCGGTTTGGGACAAGCGGTGGTTTTTGCGCGTGTTCGGGCAGCTGACTTCAGTAATTACAGCATCGGCATAGGAATCTATGTACATAAAATGTTAATATCGACCTCGCCAAGTTGCCACCACTCTGATAAGTCTCTCACTCTTACAAGAACAGAGGAAGAGAAACAGCTATTGGTGTATATAATTGCTACTTGTAGCTCTTTGCTCTGAAATCCCAAGACTTTTGTCTGCAGGAGGGATTTTGGGAAGGATTTCTGTGAGCGGTTAGGCACGCTCAGCACCCTGAAAATATGAAAATACTCACCAAGCCATAGATTTCATGACTCTCACCATCTCAGGATGATGCGGGTCACCAGTGAAGCTTCAAAGTAAGCATTTCCGCTAGCGGGCAGACGACTCTGACCGCTCTAGAAGGAAGTCGGTAACGTCCCAGGATCTCGAAGCAGGCACACGGAAGACAGTACAAACCCTTGGTTGACTTGAGGCCTCAAGTCCCCTCACGCTTCTGAGTGGTGTGGGAGCAGCGAAAGAATCTGACCTTCCTGTGGTATTTAACCGATTCCCCTTCCACTTCCCTGGCTTCGTCAGCCGACGTGCTCGTGGAGGTCTCCACTTGAAACGCGCGTCACGCGACAGCATCTGTGCGAAAAGGCTGGTCGTTTGCACTTCATGGAGGCCTCTGCACTGACCAGTTGGCCCTGTGACCGACAGTTGGGGTGTGGCAAGCTGCTTGTGAGACTCGAGACTTTGGATGTAAAACAGACGAGAGGGCATCGACTGCTGGCTCGTTCTCATAGTCCGCAGCTTTCAATGGTTTCGGGTAAAAACGCAGGAAATGACGCACTGTGTTGTGTCCTGCTGTCTTCTTTAGGCTTTCATCGTGTAAAAGTCGGGCTAAGGCTCCATCTGAGCCCCACTTTCACACATGCTGATGGACTTCATCATCAACCAGTGTTGATGTCGATTTTAATTTTTGAAATCCGACGAGAGTTGGCCGAAAGGCATGCCACGAAAGATCTATCGTCAGAAGAGGCCTTCCACACGAAAACGCAGAAGTAAAATTCAGTTCGATTGAGAATTACTTGTAGAAGGAGCGTCATGGCAACGAATTCTCAGTCATCTAAGTCTGGGACCTTCATAAATTTCTAACCCATTTTTCCCATCGATCCCGTGATCTTGCGAAAGGGAACGAGTACCTACGAGAACCCACATTCGAATCGCCCCCAGTCGCTGATCAGCCGCTCGACCAGACCCACACCCACCCACCAACCCCACAACAACCCCCCACCACAAGTCCCGAACCGATCGACCGGCTTTACCAGTAAGCGTCCCACGAAAACACCCAACAACCGACCCAAAGTCTAAACAACACGAGTTGCCGCCCGAGAAAGAGTCGAAGCTTGCGAGCACCCTTTCGGAGCTCGGGGTTTTCGGACTTCGGTCGTCCCGGGTACCAGTAAGGGAAGCAGCAGCAGGCGTTCCAGGCATCTCACGGCAAGAGATGGGAATAAGAAGACGGTAGAAGCCGTCACGTCCCGCAAATACCGACACGCGGGGCCTGCATCGGGGAATTCCCAACACACAGGGTAACACACAGCTCGCGTGCGCACACACCCGTGGGCCCCGCAGACGAAAAAAGCCGAAGATAGAAACAGAAAGATGGACGGGATAACTCTAAAGCACAACCTTATCACGACCCCTCTGGAGACGGGGGAGAACCAGAGGGTTGGGAAGACGACGACGACCGGTGCGGCGCGGCGCGGGGTGGCTATGCTGCACTCTCACGAGATTGTGATGTAATCTTCACGTTCTGCGTGGCTTTTAGTCAGCGGTGCCCTGACGATCGCCGAACAAAGTGAGACACGGGGGCCAAAATAGAAAATGCGTCAGCATCGCCGCTCGGGGTTTATCTTTGGTAAATGCTGACGGACGGGACGGTAAGGCCGAGCCCGTGACTGGAAGCGGCCGGGGGGGCTCTAGACGTGTCGGAGGCTATGCAGGTTTTTTTCGGGTTCGCAAATCTTGCATGATTGCAGTGCTAGTAGGCGCCCAGTCCGGGTCATCATGATAACGGTAGTGGAGATATCCCTTTCTTTCAGTGAGCAAGCTATCGATCAACCGACCGCTTCCGAGCCGCCCAATGATGGCGAGCATGGACGCTGGGACGAGGGATCATTTGAGGTTTTCTCAGGGTTTTCGGCCTCCAATCAAGGGGTTTTCCGTCGGCATGCACGTCGTACGAAGTGCGCGTCAATCGAGACTGAAAGCCGAGAAGGGAGATTGTGGGGCAGAAGATCAACCAAGACGCTGTTATTGAGCGCTCGACTGTGCCAATGCTAGGCTTTATGATTTGCCGCGACCGCGGAGAGTTGGCGCCAAGCATCGAGACGAGAATTGATGGGGGTATCGCTCAGGGTTGGTCAAGCTTTTTGCGAACTCCTTGCAGATTTTAGGGTCCGTCGTCGATCCGCTGGAACTAGCGGCACACTCCGACTGCTACTGCGAAGTTGCGGAGAAAGAGTACCAAAGGCAGAATGTAGCGCCTAGTGAGCAATGACACTTGCAAGCAACAGAATCCTGGGTTGATCTCTCACCAAGCATCAAAACAAGGTAGAACGCGTACTGAATCTAGAAGCTGACGTGATTTAAGACTGGCGTGAATCTCACGAGACATTCCCGGAGCTTCCCCACGTGGTCAGATTGTGTCGACTGGAGAGAACCTGGCGGTCGGTATTCCCCCGTTAGGCAGTCGACGGTCGAGCTAAAAAAGCGGGCCCGGTCGATTCTTTGCGCGCATCTGATGCAAGGGGGCCAAAGCAACCCCCGTTTCAGAGTCAGAGACATGACTGGGTCGTTTCTCCTCGGTTGCACTGCCAAGCCGGCGACTGCAAGGTTGTCAAGGAGTCTGGACTGGGGCATGAACAGTTGTCTACGCCGGACGGTTGGCAGGAGGCATATACTTGACTGGTTCATCAGGCAAGCATGAGTGGTTGACCCAAACTGAGGGGACCCGTGGGATGGACACAGAGCGGCAGCCTTGGCCTGGATACGTGTATCCGGACGTTGCCACCAGACCCAGCCACACCTTCGACATGGCGGAACAGCGGAAGGCCTAACCGCTCGAGGCTTGAAGCGGAAAAGTCTTCAGCCTTGCGGGTGGCCGGTTAGAGTACCGGAGTCGAGAGAAAAGCTTCGAGTCGGTGGCGTGACGTTTTGGCGCAGGAAGCCAAGCGATAGGGCGGGCGGTGGTTTCCTCTTGGGGATAGTGGGCGGGTGTGCGAGGTTGAGTGGCGGACGGGCAGATGTACGCTCCCGTTCGGTAGCGAAGGTTGAGCTCGGTTAGGTTCCGCGCACCAGGGCGATGTGAGGAAGCACGAAATTTACCACGGAGCGAACAAGCTCGGCCGAAGTGTATCGTCGGACGTCGCGATGCAGGATCTTCATGCAGTAGAGCGGTGTTCTCATCTCCGATCGTGAGGCGATCAGCAGGCACGAGAGTGGATCGGTTGGAAAGGAGAACTAGAGCAGTGTTGCTTCATTGTTCCTATGGCATGAAGCCACGAGGGAACCAGGCACAAGTGAGCCATGAGGGCGAGCTGGGGGTCGAGTTCTCGGGGCGGCGATGACGAAAGAGCGAATGTGGCTATGAATAGGCGCTGGAAAATTCGAAGCCAATGCCCAGGCAGGTGTAGTAACAGGGAGGCGTCGGCCGAAGATTGGTTGGGAGAGGAGGTGGGATGGAGTGAAGTTGGCAGCCGGAGTTGGGCTGTCGGCTCTCCACAGTACGCTAGACCGAGGGGGGCCTAGCGCCACTCGCTAGCGGGCCGCAGTGTCGACTCCAGCCATGATTTTTCCCACGGCTGAGGCGCCAACTAGCAGCCAAGTATTGGCGCTCGAATCTACGCCTCGGTGTCAACACCATCCGCCTCTCGACCGCACGCTTCCACATGGCGCCGCGTCTGCCAGCGCTAGACTAGCACGTCGGCACTTGAAATCCAACTGCACATATCGCAGCATGCAACGGCTCCAAGCGCTGACTGTGAAACAACTGTGTGTGTCGCCCCACCATCAGATCGCCGTCTTGCGCCCGCATCCCTGCTCCGCCTGCAGATCCTCTCACTCAGCACAGATACTCTCCGCCTGTCACCGATGAGCCCGGACTTCGGGTCGCGGGGCGGAGGGACTGCTCTAAGCTGAAGTCAGGCTGGGCCCTGTTCACTCTGTATGCCTTGCGCTTCCCCCGAAAAGGTGAGACTTTGACGAGACAAATCCATGCCATGCCCCCGAACTGGTCAGAAGAGCGCGCCCGCATCCTCCCAAGCTCTTGGGGGCTCCCGAATGTCCGAACCACCCAAGCGGCTCCCATATTTATTTCATGCGCGTCACATGCCGCTTGCCTCCCTCGACATATAATCCATTACGCTTCCATCTTTCTTGTGCCGCCTAGTTACAACCTTCCCCCTGCCCTTACTGGCCTTTACTTTGTACCATCTTCCGGGCGAAACGCCTACCTTCCCTTTCAGCATGGCTCTCCTCACCCTGGCTGCTGCTATTGGCGTTGTCGCTTTGGTTGCATTAATTAAAGCTGTCTTTTTCCCTGCGAAACCAAAGATACCCAAGGGCTTGAAGCCTCTTCCCGGTCCCAAAGGTTAGTGCCACCCCTTGGACCTCCCACAGCTATGTAATTGACAAGCTCCGCAGGCTACCCCATCCTCGGCTCCGTCCCCGACGTCCCCGAACAGAACAGTTATATCAAGTTTTACGAGTGGTCAAAGGAGTACGGTCCGCTTTACAACGTGAATCTGGCTGGCAGCAATCATGTCTGGATTTCTACCGATGAGATTGCGCGCGATCTTCTCTCCAAGAAGGCCGCCATCTATTCCGATCGCCCTCACATCCCCGCGCTTCTTCATGACAACCGCACAAGCGCCGAATACCTGCCTCTGATGAGCAAGAACCGTAAGTACCCCCTTCTCAACATCCGGCCAGTGGCTAACGCCTCACAGCGCACTGGTCTCGCCAGCGCAAGGTTGCGACATACATAATGCGTGAAGCAAAGCTGAACACCTTCTACCACTACCCCGAGCTTGAGTCGATCCGCCTGCTGAAAGAGCTCCTCGACGAACCGACCAAGTACAATCACGCCCTCGAGTCCTTCATCTCACGCGTTACATGCAGATTGGCATGGGGCCACGCCGAAGCCAGCGATGAGCTCAAGCAGCGTGCCCGTGAACTGCTGATCTCCGTCTCTCCCACCGGCCACCTCGCCAACAAGATTCCTTTCCTCATGAGCTTGCCCGACTGGATCTCCCCGGTCAAGGCATGGGAGCGCAAGAGACAGCGGACCGAACGCAAGTGGTTTGAAATCATGCAGAACCAGGTCAAGCAAGATGTCGCCGAGAAGCGCGCCGCACCCAGCTGGATGAAGATCCTCCTCGGTACCTGGAACAAGTGGGATTTCTCTTACGAACTCGAGGGCGCTTTCTGCGTAGGCATGCACGGTATAGCCGGTGCCCTCACCATCGCCGCTCCCATGCAGACCTTCTGTCTCGCAATGTGCCACTACCCGCAGTATCTGCCCATCCTGCACGAGGAACTGGACCGCGTGTGTGGCGATCGTATGCCGCGTGCCGAGGACCGTCCCAACCTGCCTGTTCTGCGCGCCTTCATCCGCGAGGTCATGCGCTGGCGTCCCCCGGTCCCTACTGGCATTCCGCACTTCCTGATCCAGGACGACGAGTACAAGGGCTACCACATTCCCGCCGGCAGCGTCATGCACCCTCTTGAGTGGTAAGTTTCTGATAGCCCAGTCCTCGACTTCCCCAAACAACCTGCTAACCACTTACTTAGGGGCATCGCCCGCGACCCTGAGCTCTTCCCGGACCCGGACACCTTCAACCCCATGCGCTGGCTGGACCCCGAGTCGCCCGTCTATCGCGAGCCGCTGACCGAGCACCCGAGCATCATCAACATTACCCAGTTCGGCTATGGCCGGCGTCTGTGCCAGGGCCAGCAGGTCGCCGACGAGGACCTCCTTATCGGTCTCGGCGCGCTGGCTTGGCTCTTCGACATCAAGAAGAACGCCCCCACCAACGAACCCACCCCTTCGTCTCCCATCGGCAGCGCGTACCTCAACGAAAAGGCCAGCATCTCGAGCGAGGAGCTCAGCACCGGCATCGAGCCCGACCGCAACGACAGCGTCATCGGCTCGCCCGCCACGCTGCCCGTCGAGCCTGGTGACGCGTCCGTCGTCGCCACGTCGACCGAGTACGCCGCCGCCGCCGCTGCTCCCGAGACACACCCTATCCTGACCATCCCGACCGAGACCAAGGCGCCTGGCGCGTGGCCCATCCACACCGCTGACGTCGAGGAGCACGAGGCGTGGGAGCAGGAACAGAAGACGGCAGCGGCCGCCGCGGCAGCCGTCGAGGCCGGCAAGAAGGCGGCGAAGAAGGTCGACCCCACGCTCGACTACACACATCTGCTCATCGCGAAGCCCGTGCCGTTCGAGTTTAGCCTGACGCTACGCGAGGGCATGGACAGGCGGAAAGAACTCGTCGAGGAGCTGTTCAGACAGAAGCGCGCTGAGGGCGAGTTCCCGGACGGAAAGGACTACTGGAAGACTGAAGATAGCAAGGAGTATGGATGGGTGGGCGTCGCAGATAGCAATGGGCTGAAATAAGGAACGAGTGTATGGCGCTTTCTTTTCAACTCTCTTCTCTTCAACAAGTCTTCCTGTTGAACCTTCCTTTCAACACCGCATAGTTTCCTTTCTCCCAGTTTTTATTGGTTATTCAGTCTGGTGTAGGATTACGGACAGACTGTCGACAACCCCCAACAGGCATTTTAGACTAGGCTGTTTACGATTTGATATACCATCTGCAAATTCATAATAATCATCCAACTTCACTACCGATGTCCCTTGCGTTACTAGTGAATCTCGTTTCACTCCTTCTCCTCGGTTCACCGGCGATCACGACAAGGATGTCTCGAGAAGTAATTGATAGTAAGCCCAAGCCGAAGTATGCAGACTAACCGTTAGAAGCAAAGTACTATACCCAATATGGAATGTCCAGCACAAGCGTCGAGCACCACCATGCCGAATGCGGAAACTCGGTGCATAAGAGCATCCAAGAAACGCTTCAGAATCCCACGTCAGCTAGAGCATTTGTCAGTCAGTCAAGTTTTTGCCACGCAGTAGCGTATCCTAAGGAAACCGGGAAGGTTTGGATGAGGGGTTTGTTAGACCACCATTCCCAACCTGGTGGGACAGAAAAGTTTTTTTTCTTCTCTCTAATCATCAGGTGCCTGTCCATCTCCCGTCTGGTACCTGCAAGGTTCACCGGGTCCCGGCGTCCGACCCTTATCATCCTGTCGGACAAGCACATGTTACAAGAGAAAACAAG